>OVAY01000062.1:0-65259 GCA_900406395.1 Kernera saxatilis
TTTACGATTTTATAGTTTTTGGAAAATGATATTTTACAATTTTTTGTTTTGATTTTGTAAGGGTATTTTTGTCCTTTTAAATTTTTAGATTTATTGGATACATCTCCAAGACTCATCCGAATGAAGATGCACCGATTTGGCTCATCCAGATGAGTTTTGAAAATTAGTGTAAATTTTTAAAACTCATTCAGATGATCCATCTGGATGATATTCGTTTTTGACACTAAACGAACATCAAAAAGCATCTTCATCCAGATGGACCATCTGGATGAGCAAACGAACATGCCCTTAGTTAACCAGTCGAGAATAATACACAAAACCTCCCTCTCTTTCTCAGGTTATGGAGAAGACTTTTGCTGCAAGACGGAGTCAGGTGAAGACGATAATATTTCCAGAAGCTAACCGTAGAGATTTCGATGAGCTCGCGGAAAACGTGAAAGAAGGGCTCAATGTGCATTTCGTCAATGATTATGAGCAGATTTTCGAGCTAGCCTTCACTTGGGATCTCCTCTGTTGAATATTAGAAGAAACCTGACAAGTTTGATTCTTAAATTCTTTAGGCTCATCTTCCTTTAACTCTTCCTGCAAGATGAAATATTTACTAGTAATTAGGCTAGTAAAAAAGACTATTGGCACAGGCCCATTAAATAAACTTTTAGGGGCCCCGATTTACACTGGTTTAGCATATTTGTGTTGTTAAAAGAAAAGTTTCCGTTCATAAGTCACAAGATGGATTCCTTTTTGGCGATATTATTTTTGAATTGAGTGAAATCGAGATTTTGCCGGGTTTATCACAATACGAAATCGAAAAACCCAAATTCCCAATTCGGTATCGATCTCTTCTTCATCTTTCTTCCGAAGCGATTTTGGATTTTCCTCCATCGCGCCATCTTTCTTCATCCTCTGTGGCTCCGCCGTGCCGCTTTTCTTCTTCCTCTGGGCTCCGCCGTGCCGTCTTTCTACGTCCTCCGCTTTTCTTCTTCCTCCGCCTTTGCTGGTAAGTCCTCTTCCTCTTTTTGCTTTATCACCTATTTCTTGAATTTTTTGATGCTTTATTTTCTTTTCCATTTTAGAAATTAGAATTGCGAGAGATTGTTGATCCTATGGTAGTTTGTTCTTGATTCGTGGTGTGAATTTTTTTGGTTCTTCGTTTAAACCCTAGTTTGTAATTCGCTTTAAGTCTCTATGCAGGAGCTTGGATTGGATCTAAAAAGATGACAAATCCTATTGTGGTTAGTACCATCGTAATTTTTATATCAACGATAAGATATTCGAAAACAATAGTCAATTATGTGTTTGTGTTTTCTCTGCAGGAAAAGCTTAAGGACAGGATTGATTCTAATAGGGAAAGAATCCCAATACCTGTATTGGAAGTTATAGAGAACGAGTTTAAACTGCAGGAGTTACAGGCCTGTATTGACTTTAATATCTCGGTTACCTACCTTGACTGGTTAACCCTAATGCCCTGGGGAATTTACAGGTTTCTGCTCACTTGATTCGATTCATATAAATATATATATATGCTCTCGTGTACTTGAGGGAGAATCATCTGAAATTTGGTCTTTTTTTGTTTGGCAGTGATGAGAATAATGATATCTTACTGGCACAAAAGATTCTTGACGAGGATCATTACGGACTATCTGTTGTGAAAGGAAGAATACTAGAACATATTGCTGTTGGAAGATGTAAGGGCACTTCACAAGGTCGGTCTCATTGCATGCTTTCTTGATTTTGAACATATTGATGCATTTTACCCAGTGTCTGTAGCTCTTCTATTGTGGGTCACGAGTTCGAGTTTCGGTGTGAAGACTAAATTTAGTTGTTTTGGTAGATTATGGACCAACTGCCTTTTTTTTTGTTAACGCAAAATTGTGTTAAACAGGGAAGCTTATTTGTCTCGTGGGTCCTCCTGGAGTTGGTAAGACTAGCATTGCGCGTTCTATAGCGCGTGCTCTTCACCGCAAGTTCTTTCAGTTCGATGCTAGAGGGCTTACGGGTCACCAAATCAAGGTTAATTACTATATACCTGCATTTACTAATGTTAATTCAAGTAGGGTAAAAAGAAGAAGATGTTAATATATCTCTATTCTCTAATACCTTGTTTTTAGGGGAATTCTCGATCACTGTTCAGTGTCATGCCTGGAAAGATGGCGCAGTGCCTAAAAAGTGTGGGAACAGAAAATCCTGTTGTTTTGATTGATAATATTGATAAGGTTGTTACTATTCGGATTGGTTTGTATTATACAAAAATTTGTATATTAGTAGTTGCAATAATTGTTTACTGTTCCTCGGTTGATTAGCTCGGAATTAGCACTATTGCCGACACAACCAGTGCGTTGTTGGAGCTTCTTGATCCAAAGCTGAATGCAAGTTTTATGGATCATTATCTCAACATTACCATTGACCTATCAAAGGTTTCTCTTTTTCAAAAAAAATCTTCTCTTCCCATTCGCAGTTTTGAAATTATAGAGTCTAATCCAAGTTTTGGTTACAGGTCTTCTTTGTATGCACAGCAAATTGGATAGGCACGATTCCGGGGTCTCTGCTAAACATAATGGAAGTGATTACTATCGAGGGATATTCCTTGTCTGACAAAGTGCATATCGCTAGAGACTTTTTGGTGAAAACCGCACGCAGAGATTGTGGCATTAAGCCTGAAGAGGTCTCAATGGCTCTTAATTCCTTGATAGTAGATTACCGCAAAGCCATTCTCTGTTTGAATATGTTTCATATATGCTATAAATTTTGCTTATTGTGTTTTCTACAGGTTGATTTAGGCGAAATGGCTCTTAATTCCTTGGTAGTAGATTACTGCAGAGAAGAAGGAGTAAGGTATCTCCAGAAGCTGATTGAGAAGATTTACCGCAAAGTGAGTTGCTACAAAAAGTTAATGGAACGCTTGGAACCTTTTTGGCTTTTTTACTTGGGTCCCAAGTGACCCAATCTATAATAGATAAATGGTATGAGTCATACAGTTTGTGTTGATAATTATTTTTGAGATGGAACTCAACAATCTAACATCACTGATTTGTTATGCACAGAGTGCTCTGAAACTAGTACAAGAAGCAGCATCTGCTACGACAACGGTTACGAAGGTTTCGATTGACAATTCAAACCTTGCGTATTACGTTGGCAAACCCTTCGTGGAAAAGAAGAAGATCTATGAGCAAACCCCAGTCGGGGTTGCAGCGGGTCTATCGACAAACAAATTAGGGTACATAGAGACGAACATTGTCCAACAGGGGAAAGACAAAGGCGGCTTACAGGTAATGACTGGTCAACTTGGGGTCGTGATGAAAGAAAGTGTGCAGGTCGCTCACACATTCGCCAGAAGATTCTTGCTCGAGAAAGATTCCGAGAACACATTCTTTGCGGATTCCCAGCTTCATCTACATAGCCCTATAGGTGCTGAAAAAAAGGACGGTGCAAGCGCAGGCTGCACAATGGTCACTTCGTTGCTATCACTTGCCATGAAGAAGCCTGTAAAGAAGGATCTTGCAATGACCGGAGAAGTCACGCTCACCGGTAGAATTCTTCCAATAGGCGGCGTAATTCACAGGCTACAACTTAATCTGTTTGAGTATTTTGGTTATCAATTTGTAATTAAGTTCATTGTAATCCACAAAATCTCTCTCTTTTCCAGGTGAAGGAGAAAACTATAGCTGCAAGGCAGAGTGAAGTCAAGACTATAATATTCCCGGAGGCTAACCGGAGAGATTTTGTTGAACTCCCGGATATCGTGAAGAAAGGGCTCATTGTTCATTTCGTCGATGACTATGAGCAGATTTTCAACCTAGCATTCAACTAATGATCATTAGAAGAAATCTGACAAGTTTCTCACTTTTTCTGGTTGATTTTACCATTACACTGTATATTTTCATGTTTTTTTTCTTTCTCATTTTACCACAAGATGAAATGTAACATGAGCCAGGGATTCTGTAGTATTTTTTTTTCTAAAAGTGAGGGTACATTTGTATATGGGGCTGGATTACTTCGGTATAGTATATAATGAAACATTTTGTTGTTATATCAAAGGAAAAAAAAAAACTTTACTGCATATTAAAAAAGGATCCATTTATTTAAGATTATAATCTTTTCGACTATTTGTATCAAAATCCATCGGTAACATGCTCCAAATTCTGATAATGAGAGAAGTTAAATACCTACGCCAACTTATTCAAACTCCAAAATTTTCCCTTATCAGAAAAAAAAAAAAAACTCCCAATCTCTTCTTACTGCTATTTAGGTAGATTGTTTTACTTATTAATATCTGGTAATTTTCCTTTTTAACCCCATGTATAATAGGAAACTCTTTTCATAGAATTTAGTGCATATATGTCTATTGATCGATGAAATAAATAACACATTCTATAGGTCTATTGATTTTTTTTTTTCTTTTCTTTTTTGGTGTCTGACTTTCAAGTGATCCAGTTAATGCACAAGCTTGGGGTGGATTACAAAGATGGTAAATCTTATTGTGGTTAGTACCATCAATCATAAGAGGATCTTAAAGTAATTTTATATCATCACAAGATGTTCAAAAACAATAGTCTATATGTGTTTGTGTTTCTCTGCAGCAAAAGTTTATGGAAAGGATTGAGCCTAGTAAGCTAAGAATCCCAAAACGTGTATTGCAAGTTATAGAAAAAGAGATTACGAAACTGGAGGAGTTACAGGCCGGTGACGACTTCCCTAGCTACCTTGACTGGTTGACCGTATTGCCCTGGGGAAATTACAGGTTTTGCTACTTTGCTTCAAATTCAATTCATTGCTCGTGTACTTGAGGAACAAATCATCTGTAATTAATTCGGTTTAATTTTGTTGCAGTGATGTGAATTGTGATGTCAAGAGTGCGGAGAAGATTCTTGACGAGGATCATTATGGCTTACCTAATGTAAAAGAAAGAATAGTACAACACATTGCTGTTGAAAAACTTAGAGGCACTTCACAAGGTCTGTCTCATATCGCATCTTTATATAATTATATATATTACAAGGTTTCTTGATTTTTGTGTAGAACATTCTTGTCCTTATTTTTGTATAATTGTGTTAAACCAGGGAAGGTCATTTGTCTCGCGGGTCCTCCTGGGGTTGGTAAGACAAGCATTGCGCGTTCTATAGCGCGTGCTCTTCACCGCAACTTCTTTCAGTTTTATGTTGGAGGCCTATCTGAGGTTGATCACATTAAGGTTACTTACATAATTCCGCGATTAATATTAATCATAATTATAAATACGAGGGTTAAAGAAGAAGAAGAAGAAGATGTTTTATCTCTGACTTATATCTTGTATTTAGGGGATTCCTCGACCAAAGTACAATGCCATGCCAGGAAACATAGTGCGGGGTCTAAAAAGTGTGGGAACAGAGAATCCTGTTGTTTTGATTGATGAGATTGATAAGGTTGTTACTATTTGAATTTGTTTATATTGTTCAAACAATTGTGTGTATTAGTAGTTGCAATAATTGTTTATTTCTCCTCGGTTAATTAGCTCGGAAGAAGCATTACTGGCGACACAATCAACGCTTTGTTGGAGCTTCTTGATCCTGAGCTGAATGCAAATTTTATGGATCACTATCTCGACGTTACAATTGACCTATCAAAGGTTTATATTTTCCAAAAAAAAAGTTTCTCTCCCTTGTCGCAGTTTTGAACTTATAGGTCGGTCTAATCCAAGTTTTGTTTACAGGTTTTCTTTGTATGCACAACAAATGTAATAAGCGTGATTCCAGCTCCTCTGCTAAAGAGAATGGAGGTGATTACTGTCGCAGGGTATCTCTTTGATGAGAAAATGCATATCGCTAGAGACTATCTGGAGAAAACCGCACGCAGAGATTGTGGCATTAATCCTGAACAGGTCTTCATTTTCTGATGTTTGAATGTGTTCATATATGTGGATTTTGCTAAGCTTGTTTTATCTACTGTTACCAGGTTGATATGAGCGATGCGGCTCTTCGTTCATTGATAGAAAATTACTCCAGAGACGTAGGAGTTAGAAATCTCCAGAAGCAGATTGAGACTATTTACCGCAAGGTAACTTGCTACAAAAGCTAAAGGAACCTTTTTACTTGCTACGAAAGCTAATGGAACACTTGAGGAAACGTTTTCTGACCTATTATGAGATGGAAATATAAACCAATGATTTTCTTATGCACAGAGTGCTCTTAAACTAGTACGAGAAGATGCATCCGATACAACTCTTGCTGAAACGGTTAGAAAGGTTTCGATTGACAATTCGAACCTTGCGGATTATCTTGACAAACCAATTTTCGTCGCGGAAAAGATCAATGAGAAGAAGACCAATAACGTAGAAAAGATCTATAAGGAGACACCGGTCGGGGTTGCAGTGGGTTTATCGGTAACGAGAATAGGGTACATCGAGTCGAACGTTGTGGAAGAAGGGAAAGGCAAAGGCGGCCTACATGTAATGACCGGTCAGATTGGGGACGTGATGAAAGAAAGCGCAAAGATCGCTTACACGGTCGCCAGAAGAATCATGCTCGAGAAAGAACCCGAGAACCGGTTCTTTGCGAATTCCAAGCTCCATCTACATGTTCTTCCAGGTGCCACAGGAAATGACGGTCCAAGCGGAGGCTGCACAATGATCACTTCGTTGCTATCACTTGCCATGAAGAAGCCTGTGAGGAAGGATCTTGCAATGACTGGAGAAGTCACTCTGACCGGTCGAATTCTTCCAATTGGCGGCGTAAGTCACACACACACACACACTACAATTACTCTGCTTTAGCTTTTTCGTTGCCAATTTCTATTAACTTCATTGTGTAATACACAAAAATCTCTCTCCTTCTCAGGTGAAGGGGAAGACTATAGCTGCAAAACGGAGTCAAATGAAGACGATAATATTTCCGGAGGCTAACCGGAGAGATTTTGATGAGCTCGCGGAGAATGTGAAAGAAGGGCTCGATGTTCACTTCGTGGATGAATATGAGCAGATATTCGAGCTAGCATTTAACTATGACCATTAGAATCGGGATCTTGTATTCATGAAATCATCGAATGTTCTTACTTCTTTAGGCTGATCTTCTTCTAACTCTCCTTGGTTGATTTTACTATTATCTTCTTTTTTCTTACCACATGATGAAATGTGATAGAGCCAGTGATTCTGTAACATTTTTTTCTACGAATTAGAGTAATTTAATTTTGTGGTTGGATTTCTTTGAGTAGTATATAAACAGAGAAAAACCCGTTTTCACCTATATTTACAAATGATGATGATGATGTAATAAATGGAAAAGAGACTTAATTAATCTGAAATGTGTTGTAACTTTCGGAAAATCTAAATCCACAACCTTTTGAAAGTTATATGTTATGGAGTCTGAATTCAGAACATTATGTAAAAACACTAATATTTTATAACGTCCAAGAATTATGTTTCGGTTAAGTGGTTAACCCATTTTTTTTATAGAAAAAAATAGGTATTTTAGTGGAGAAATCAACCTCTTTTCTCTCTTGCTTATGGGGTTTTGGAAATCTTTGAGATGTGAAATTAAATGGAGAAAAATAAATAAATTAAATGGAGAAAACCAAACTTTGGAGCATATTGAGAAGGGTCCAATCAAGATTTACATCTTTTAACTACTTTTATCGAAATCCATCAAAACACACAAAATCTGATAATGAGACAAAAGTCCCACACCATCCTAAATGCGATTAATTTCAAAATCTTCATATTCTTTTAATAGTTGCAATCCTTAATTCATATGGAACGTGTAAAGCTCGACTATGTTGAAATTTTTAAAAAGTAACAAAGAATACAAAACTAAAGATTGATTAAACATATTGTTTTGAAATCCATGATAGTGTTTTTCATTAGGTTACGATATACCAAAATTTACTGGAATATATCTTCAATTTTAATATTAATTATTAGATTTTTAGAATTAAGTGTTTTATTTAAGAGATTGGGGTATAATTGGGTTTTTATTAATATAAAGCATAATCCACCGAAAATAATTTAAAAAGGTGTAGATGGACAAAAATATAAAAAAAATATCATTTATTTCTAATTTTTCCTAATTTTTTTTGCCGATCATACTTAACAATAGTTTTTCACATCGCTTAGGAAGATTAACATATTTTACCATCATGTATATATATTGATATCAAATTAGATGAAATTTATATGTGAAAATGAGTCATCAAACCATTTTGAGCTGAAGAAGAAGGATAGGTATATCTTGTGATACTGTAGAGAATCTAGAGATGCATGAATCATAACCATGGATCATAATAAAGAACAAAAAAGTAACCTATAACATGAAAGAGTCACAATTATTTAATATTCCATAAATGGAAAGCCATAAAAAAGGCAATATAGACCGTACCCTACAAAGATTTCAAGTACACAAATGCTCTATGCTTGCCTCATCAATATATCTTCATAATATGATATTATATGTATGTTTAACATAGACATATATAGAGAAAATCACGTGTGGATTTGAGTGTGGATTTGAGTGTATAGAGTATATAATATAAAACATAAGAAAGTGTATGTAAATTATAAATTTGTACCAACCCATCAAAGTGTGTGAAATGCCTAACAAGCCAAAATATGTGACAGTCTGACGTTGATGGTGGAGTCTTTCGCTTTCCTTTTGGACTCATGAAATGGATAAGCCACCAAAAATATGTATACATATTCAATCTAGTGATCATAAATTTTAGTAGGAATTAAGAACATATATACATGTTAAACGATTAGATTTCAATATGGACCGAATTATTTTCAACAGGAATTAGACTTAAGATATGATCCTCTTATATTTCAATCGGTGCATTTAATTTTGTACGAATAAACCGAATTGAATATGAAGTTGTTGTTTTTGAAGTTTGTAAATTTTGGAGGTTTGAACATGCATTTATGTTGATCAATAATTGCTTTGTTTGATTTTGACTAGCTCTCTTTAATACACACAACATATATACTGGTGTATAATCTGCACCTAATGAACTAATTACGTCGTATCACCACATACAGTAGAACCTCTATAAATTAATATTCGATAAATTAATAAACACGATAAATTAATAAATTTTGCCGGTCCCGAGTTGGGCTAGTGTAAAAATTAACAATATTCGATAAGATAATAAGATAATATTTTTTTAGAAATTCCTAAGTAAATATATGGTCCCAATAATATCATAAATTAATAATTATAAATCTTAGACATACATAACTAAAGTAATTTAGTAAAATATGACTCCAAGTAAAAAGAAAATTGGAATATTAATATAATATTGAATATGTAAATAACAAAACATAAAGTAATTGAAATAAAAAAAAATTCTAGAAGAATATAAATTTTAAAGTGAATTTCCTATTTGAAATAAAAGAAAATTTCAAAATTTATGGTTCGAAAAAAAAAATTCTATAAATTAATACTTCTCTAAATTAATAAAATTTCATGATTCCAACATTATTAATTTATAGAGATTTTACTGTATAAGATTTTCTGACGTCATCATCCGCCTAAGAAAGTGTTTTTAAAGGTGATTTTAGAATGATTATACAATCGCATTAAATCATATATATAATGATTGGATGGTCCTTTTTTTTAGTGTAAAGTAAACAACAACAAAATTACAAAAGTTTGGAAATCTAAGTGATGCACGCGTGGTGACGGCTTATGGCTATTGGTTGCAGACTTGTAAATCTTTAATCTTCAATCAAATTATCATTTTTTCCTCCGAAGAAAAATTAATAGCTTTTTTTTTATCAAAACAAAAAAGTCAATAGTTTTTTTTTAGTAGTACCTTAAAATACCACTAAAAAATTGTTTTTCTAAATATAATATCACTAGTTTTTTTGTTTTTTTCCAAAACTATCACTATTAATTTTAAATTTCCAAAAATACCACAAATAACAAAACCAATTTTTAAAGATTTCGAATTTAATTTTAATCTATATTTAAATAATAATAATTGTAATTCACGTTTGTTTTAACCAAGTCCATGTTGCGTGGCATGTTTATCATATATAATTAATTAATAAGATTGAAAAAAAAAAAATCTAATGGGGCGGACTTGAATTTTTTTTGGTATGGGCCCTAATTGCACCCAAAATAAAAACCCTAACGATATTGCCTTAATAAAATAACTATAACTGAAAAAACGTGGTATATATATTCTCTAAGCGAGGCAAATCCTGAATACGCAATGACAAGGGAAAGCTAAAGCAACAAAAGCAAAAGCCAAAACAAAACCAGAGATGTATTGCTATTCGATGGATATGTCACGAGAAGAATCTCAAGCTGACCATTACAGATTTATTGAAGAGGTCTCTACTTTGCTCTGTTCTCTCTGTTTCTACTTGCTTGCTCTGTTCTCTCTGTTTCTACTTTGCTCTGTTTTCTGATCTGTTATGTCTCCTACTCTGTTCTGTTTTTGTTTTTGTTTTGTAACTTTTTCAGATAGTTTAAGCTATTTCCTAATCTGGAGAACAATTAGGGTTTAGGTTTCAAGTTATTACAAATTGTTCTCTAATTCAAGTTATTGGTTTTAGATCTAATTTATATTCATTCCAAAAAAAAAAAACTTATTGTTATTTCTCAGATATTGTTAGTTATGTAGCTTTAAACACTGTTTGATCAGATATTCGTCTTTTATTTTTGGAATGCACAGTTAAATACTAGTTGATTTTCTTACTTTTATAAAACAATGTATAAATTTATGATTTACTCTCTATTTTTTTGTTTCAGGTTCCATTTCCACCTCTAAACTTGCCTCTAACAACAACTCCGGAATTTATCAACTCGATTGAGTCCGTCCTCAAAAGAGACTACGCATGTTCTCATCAACAAAATTTATCTGATTTCACAGAGAACACGAAGACCTTAACTCCTTTTGAAACTCGTAAAAATATCGAAAAAACAAAGGCTATGAATTTCCCAATCACCAAGATCACAATTGGTCAATGGACCCGCGTGCAGGAATTCCAAGAAGACATTAAGGCGAAATTTTATTTTGCAAAGAAAAGACTTATGTGGGAGAGTCTCGACGAGGTAGAACCAGAAAAAAGGCTTAAGAGAAAGATCGAGATGCAATGGGCTGATGTCTTGTCTCTTGGAACAAGTTTTCATTCACATGATGAAACCGGAATCCTTGAAGTCGAGGTACTTTACATACTTATATACAATATGTTTACACATTTTGCTGCAAATCTTATTAAGCCTGATAATGATATGTGAGATGTTTCTGTGCAGTTGAGAAAACCTCCAACATTCTTCATGGAGACTAATCCACAGGCAGGAAAACACACTCAATGGAAACAGCTGGATCAAGATTTCACCCTAAATCAGTCTGCTTCCACATGCAGGTTTCAATCTCTTCCTTTGATCCTCCCTTTTCGTTTTAGTACTGTTGAAAGTGATTTACATTTATACATAACAGGAGACATACACTTCATTTCGCTCCTGGCGTTCTGCAAAAGAACTTGGAGAAGCTTGTGTCCAGCAATAGCTTCTGGTCCAAACTCGTCCAAGTCACTTTCCCAACTTTACCACAATCTCTTTACTTCGATATTGACTTTGGAAACAGCAACAACAATAATGGCAACAACTCGTCTCCCTACGGACAGGGCCAGACACCAAGCTTCAACGTCAACAGTGACCTTTTTGATCACCATCCTCAAGGTACTTAACTTTGAACCTTACGCAAATCATTTTATATGATAGTCTGTATTAAAAGAAGCCAATATTATATTGATAAGACTCGGTCATGTGCCAGTGGGAGAAGTCAACTATAACATGCCGATTCAGTTCCCCGCTAATAATGGGAGGCAAATTAACTCATTTGTTCAAGACAATCGCCAGAATATCTTTGTGAATCAGTTACCTGGGACGCAAGTTATCCAACCATCCTCTCACCAGATCAACGAGAATTATAACTGGGATTGGTGTCCTATTGGGTCACTGTTTAATAATCCGATGATCCAAGACGAGAGCCAAATGAGATACACAGGGGAGTTACGTGGAAATCAAGCATATGCACAACCATTACTTCAAGGCTCCGAGACACAGAGCATGGGACACACACATCTGGGTGGCAACTTTCAGACCAACAACATATTTTATGATGAACCATACTTCAGCAACAACAATGGTTCATTGCCTCCTGCTTTGTAGATATAATTATGTATATCACTATTTTTTTTTCTTTTTTAGCTTCCTCTTTCTTTGCTTCATCTTCCCTATAAATACTTCCCCGTGGGTTTTTTTTCTTTTCAATATCTTGGGGTCTTATAATGCAGAAAATGTGTAACTTCAGAACTGCATTTTGTATAAATTAAAACCCAAAATTTTGGGAGATTGTTCCTTGTCGACCATTGGTTTTATAGTGCTTGCAAACTCGGATAATCTTTGGCTTTTCACGTTGAATTAATATTCAATTACATTCTATTAAATGAACATATAACAAACGAATTGACCTAGGGTGGGAGGATGGCGGAGCATAGGTGCTTAGCCGTTAGTTAGTAAGACTCTGCGGAGTATATTAATCCAATCAATTTTTTAATCCAAACAAATAAAATAAGTCAATGTCTATTAAAAAAAGTCCAAGTATATATCACTCGGTGATAAAACGAAGAGTTACGAATTCATATTTTTCACCAATTTCAGATTTTGAGTGTTGTATCATTTTGCTTTCATGATCTGAGAATGACGAGCAAAAAGGTGTTTGATGATTGGAAAGTACTATAAGGTCTTTTTTTTTTGGTGCATGTAAAAGTACTATAAGGTACGGTTAAAAAACAAAAGCCTACAATCTCTACAAACGTATGCAAATCAATATATATACTGATACACCAAAATAAGCTCTTTCCATCATATAGGGAATAGGGTGTCACCTCTTTAAATATTTAACTCTTAAATTACTAATAAACCTCAAATAATTTAATTATTATTTTTTTTAAATAAATATTTTTTACTATTTTTTAATATAATCGAAGTACATTACAAAAAATTATGATTCACGTATCAAACAAATTTTCTATACTACTTTTATTCATACTAAAAACGCAACATTAATGTGAGGCTTAACTGGTCCATCAAGTCATAACTTTCTCATACAAAGCAATTACGAGAACCTAAGAAACGAGCTATGAATGAACTATTAAGCTTAAAATTAACATATAACTCAAAATAAAGAAGGTAAATACAAGTTGAGATATTTTATGTGGTACAGTGTTCTATTATCTTTAACATTATCTCTTAATTCTCTTTTGATTAATACATGGTTATTAGTCATATGTGAGTATGTGTGACTAAAGACGACATGCTCCAATTAAGGGAAAGCACTTCAGATCCCGGCTAAGTTCCTACTCTTACATAGTTTCAAACTTTATAAGAAGACTAAACCAAAGCAGTGGCTGTGAAACTGCAAGCATTCTACAACCCGTAAGACAAAAATGTGAATGTTGTGCTTTTATTGGGCATTGAGATTGGTGGTTGAATAAATAAAAGATTGAAAAATGTGTTGAGTGGATGTTGAATTATTAGGTGGAACATGAGGAGAAGATGATGTGGAATATTAAAAAAATAAAAAGAATGGTGTTGAATTGATAAACCATTGTGGAGTTATCTGCTTTAAGAATTAAAATTCTCAGTTCAAAAAAAAAAAAATCTCTTCTGTAAGTTTTTTCTTCTTTTTTCCTTCTATCATATATATTTAGAAAAAAACGAAAACTAAATCTCTTCGTCTCTCTCCCAGATTTTGTAATGGCAAAAACCAAATGCACTGTATTTCGACATTAGCAAGATCGTCATTGGTCACTGGACGACGCAGTAGATAACATGGGTCGGAGGCTGGCCAAAAAAAAAAAAAGAAATTCAATGGAAAGATGTGTTGTCTGTCAGAGCGAATCCTCGTTCAGTTGATGTTGAGGTAATACATATTTATATACAATTTAGGTTTTTACATATTCTACTTTGAGCCTATGGTTTTCCGTTTTTGAATGACTCTTAAGTCTTAAGGTTAGAGAGATTGTGAGACCTTATGCGAAAAAGAAAAACACTGAAAGCCTAATTTGAAAAGGGAAAATCACCAAACAAAGATTTACACTATATATAAATAAAGCCTAAACCTAACGAAAAAAAATCAGAATAATGATAATAAGAAAAATCAGAATAATAATAATAATGATGAAAACTGGGCCGGTTCTACGGTTCTATCCTTTTATGCTTCAAATCCTTATCCCACTAATAATATAATCGAAGTTGATTAGCAAAATAAATCAAAATAAAAATAAGTCAATTGTTGACCAACTAAATAGGGAGGGCAAAGACTCAAACCACTCATCTGAGGTTACAAACTTACAATGACTTGAACTCAACAAACTGTAACGCTTTTCTCAAAGCTTCTAAAAGAAAAAAAAAGCTAAAAAGACACAAATTATCCTCTTCTTAGGCACAATGCAATGATATCGTTATGTGATGTTAGATTACAAAGTTTTAAACTTTGGATCAAAAACGTTGCAACATAAAGACTTGATCCTCATGATTTTTTCGAAGATCCAAAGCCCCCAAATCCCATCATCTCTGCAACCTCAGGATCCATCTCAGGCTCCTCTTCCATCACCTTCCCTTTCTGGAAGTTGAAAAACCACAACTCAGATTTCCAAAAGCCAATAATAACAACCAATCAAAGAAGACATCTATAAATGGAGGCTTGCCTTCTTCTCTTTCTTTTTCTCCTTTCGCTGTCGCTTTACTTCTTCCTCTTCTTCTTGCTGTTTCCGGATGCGTTCGTCCAGATCTATTCCCAGATCATGATCAAACTCAGTTATCCGAAATCTACTATGCATTAGATGAAGACCAAGTCGCAACCTCAATGTTATTTTTCAACCTACTTAGATTTATTTAAGCTTCTTTTTCCAGAGAATAGTTTCTGGTTTCTGAACAAACATCAAACTAAACAAATCAGAGATGGCTACTCTCAGAAGTCTTACCTTGCTCCGTGAAAGTTCCTGGCGTTTTCCGCTTTTTTAGAGCCTCAAATCGCTCCTGGACCTAATGCATTCAAAGCAAAAGCACTTTTGTCTCAGATTCAATAATATGGGAAACCCCATGAAAGCAATCAAGCATTTATGTCCGGAAGAAAAATTCTTACTTGTTCAAGTGAAGATCTCTCCACCCGCATAGACATTCCCAACGCCCTTTGATCTGTGGGAAACAAAAACAAAACCGTCTAGTTCATTACAAATTGCAAACAACCTGGATATTCCATCAAACAATTTAGTGGCTTCAAAGTGAATCTGATTTCTTTAGTTGAGTAAAGAGCAGATCAAAGAGTCACTACGTACGTTTTTTCCCATTTATGTGATCCAAGTAGTTTGCCGAGTCTTTAACAACACATTCACAAACGCGACAGAAATAACCAGCCTGTAGGAAGACAAAGATCATTAGCAGATACCCGTGTGACTACAAGTTTTGGCTTAAGATCATATTTGCGAGTAAATCTAGAAACGGCAATTACCTGCTGACTTAGAGGTGCTACCGGTGTAACGACCTGGTAACATGAACAAGAACATTACATTATCGAGGAGCCCTCAAGTCGAGAAATCTCCATATCAGAAGAATACAAGAACTAAATTGATATCAAACAGCCTAATTTTGATTCGTGCAATAACCAGTTCAAACATCAATGCCTACCCTATAACCTTCATCTGTTTTTCAGGGAATAGAAGAACTGAGCTGCCAAACTTTTATAAACTATTCTCAAGAAGGATTGATCCCCCAATCGGATAATTTTAACACATTTCAGATCAAAACCAAATGTGCAAGCTTTAAAGTGGACAAAGAGACCCTGATGGAACATCATCCGTAACTCAGCTGAGTAGTAGACTGTCGTCCAAGAACACTTAGGCACAAGTTACTTTCATAAATACTTTGTACGGATAACAAAAGAAAAGGTTGCAAATTTCAATTCAATTCAAATAGTGCCCATATACCCAAAAAACAAAGGGTTAAGAGAGATAAAGTCACCTGTGTCTTGCCCAGACGAGATTCTAGGTCTACATGATAATCTCTATGCTTCAAAGGGGCTCTTTGCACAGGAGGACCTTTGGCTGCAAAAAACAACCCTAATTAATGACATCCAGATTTCACAAAGTTTAAGCTTTTCATAAACTGAATCAGAGAAGTAACCCCTACACCGAGATTTAGACCGATCCGACTCCTGCACCGAGAAGAAAACCCGTTTCAAAATTGAAAATTCAACAGATCAGAGATTGAAAGATAGGAAATTTGGGAGAAACCAACCTTCTTTTCGCGCTCACGTGCACGCTCCCGATACTCTTCGGTATCGAACTTCTTTCTAAACGTATTATCAACCCCAGTAGTCTACAAAATCGAGCAAAGAAAACATGAAGCAAACTCAGAGTCATATATCGTATACCCTAAACCTAAGTAGCCAGAGAGAACCAGAGGATCAAGCGTATGCTTACGGTGTTGCTAGAAGCCATTGGAGAACAAAAATCTGAAAGGGCTCAGGAAAGAGAGGAAACACTGCTGATTTGAATTTACGATGAACCATAGAGTCCGCAATAAAGACGGCAATATTCATTGATAAATAATTTTTAACGCTGGTAAATAGCTGACTTGGGCGTTTGGTCTAGTGGTATGATTCTCGCTTCGGGTGCGAGAGGTCCCGAGTTCGATTCTCGGAACGCCCCATTTGTGTCTTTTTTTAAATCACACTCTCACGCTCAAACGTCTTCCCGTTTTCACATTATGAACTAGGACTCCATGCCATGTCTTACTCTCCCTACACATGGACTTCATAAAACGAAGGAAATTGAATGTCCTTTCACTATTTGCCAATTTGAGAAATACACGGAGAATGCTAATTCAGCCTAATCTTCTTTAAACGTATAAAAACAATTCACTGTGTCAAATTGAAACAAACCAGAAGAAGAAACTTCTAGTAGAAATTAGTTATCAGAAACACAAGAGAAGATCACTAATTAAGTCATCAACTAATTCAGACACAATCTCTTCTTCAATCTCAACTCCTTCTTCGTAAGTCTCTCTCTTGTAATCAAGCCATCTCCCTTCAAAGCTACTCATGTCATTGTCAACAAGCTCATCCATCATCATCTCTCTCATCTTCTTCAATCCCTGAATCTCTTTCTTCACTTCTTCAGTTAAAATCTCTCTCTTTTCAAACAAAACCCCTTCTTTCCCCAACAATCCTCTGCAGCTTCCCATGAACATCTTCTCGCATTTAAGTGATAACCACTGATTCACGAATTCAAACAGCGTTTTCCTCTTCATCTTGCCCCGTGCATCTCTCTTTCCTTCAAATTCATCGAAAAGGCTGGAAGGTAATATATCAGTGGCCATCCCCAAGGAGAATTCTTTAACCATCAGTTGGCCAGAGTCTATGATCTCGGTAATGTACTCGAGCTCCCAGTCATGGCCTTCTTCAGCTTCTGATAAAGCAACGGATTCTGAGAGTTCTGTTTTGTCAACCTCATGGTGAAGTTCACTGCGTGAATTTGAGAAACTCTTGCTGCAGGAGATTTGGAGATTCTCGGCTTCTGTTACAGTGCCGAAGCTGTTAACTTCCTGCTCTTCTGCCTGAATCATAGGAAATATGAAATTTTCAAAGATGCAGAGATATATTTACATGTAGAAACAGGTAATCTACTAAAACTAGAGCTATCCTTGTGCAGAGAAAGGAATAAGCCATATGACTAACCTGGAATTTTCGGTTATTGTAGAATGAAGTACAGTCAGAAACAGATTCGCTCTCTGAGCAAATTTTGTCCAGATCATCTGATGGCAATGATATCGTCCCATTCACCCAATCCTTTGAAACGGAACCTGAAGACTCTTCTTCTTGGGTAAGGCTACTGCAAGATGACTCAATCTTAGACGTTAGTTCCCTGAGCTTTTGTTCCAGCAGAATATTTAGAGAATCACCATCGATCGCATTGAAACTAAGTGTAGATTTTGTATCTTGATCGGCCTTTTTGGTGGATGATCGTGAATCGGATGATAAACCTTTGATCGGGGATGAGAAAGTGAATGAAATCACATCCATGTCCTTCTTCCGATCATCTTCGCATGTCTTCAACCCGCCATCAACAGTGATGTTACATTTTATCAACTTTTCACCTCTTTTGATCCGCTTATCACAGATTCCAGGTTCTTGCACCCCATTTGGCGGTTTTTTCTTGCGGGGAAGATTCTTTTTGCGGGAAAAGGATAAATTAGTGTTCTTTTCCGCCGATGTTGCTGTAAAACCAGGCTTTGTAGATGTATTTGGCTTAACCATAGCTTTTCCAGTGCTAGCTGGAAATTCTTTTAGACCGTTTTTTACTACGCGGTTCTTAGCTTCCATCTTCTCCTTTTGGCCTCTTTTGCCACTTGAAGGCGTTGAGCTGTCTTGCTTGTGAATTGTATTGGCTTTTGTGTGTGTAGAGACAGAAGGCGGCTTCACTTTACCCCTCAAACCATCAAAACTGCTGTTACCCAAGAACTTAGATGATGTTGTAGTTCTCTTTTCATCGTGCTTTCCTCTTAAGTGCTTATTGTTGCGGGTGCCGTTTGAGATTTGAGGGCTTTGTTCTTTCTGTGAAGCTTCTAGTTTCTGTTTCAAATCTCTGATCCTCATTGGAAGTGATGAAGAAGAATCAGATGATGAAAACCGTGCTTTAGCAGCTATCCGAGGACTTGGTTCAATCATTCTCGAAGCTGCTTCCATGACATAAGCAGGGTTCCTGGACTGAACAAACCCAGGACTCCGGATGGGTGACAAGAGCCTATTGTGAGTAACAGAGATTGGTTTAGCCGACCTTGGAGGTAACGTTTCGGTTCGAAAGCGGTCAATAGGCCGGTTACGCTCGTTATTCGTTCTTGAATCCAGATGGTCCCAAGAAATACCATCATAGTCAGTGCGGAGATTTACATAGCCCGAATTTTCATATGCATCCCATGTGCTTGCCTTACGTGAGGATCTGAGGAAGAATGGATCAAAATCAGGATTAGACCGAGGTTCCAGGGAATTTGGTACAGGTAGAGACTCTAAACCCATGAGCCTCGCGACCACACTCGGGGCTCTGGACCCTTGTCCATCATCACTAGTAACAGTAGATGTAGAACAACTCGAGTCACTTCTCGGGTTGTAAGTCGAATTCTTTCCAGTCTCATCAACCTCAATCTATTAAAAAAAATTTAGATCAAAGGTTATTGGTTCCTGTCATTCACTAAATCCAAAAAAAAAGGAAAAAATGGTATTGAGAAGTATTACCGGAGAAGGCCATGACTGTGATGGGTTTTGAGCATTTTGTTTCTCTTGCTTTGATGCTTCTGATAAAAAAAACAGAAGAGAAGACTTTTGAGGTAATTGAACAAGAAGGCAAAGTAGATAAAAAAGGTGAACTTCTTTGAGTCAAGAAGTGTTTTTATCTTCATCCACATATATATATATACACAGGACTATGCGTCAAAGAAAACAAGCGAACCTAACTCTTGGACAAAAAAAAAAAGAATAGATACAGACCATCAATTTCTACATATCAAAGAAACTGAGTCAAATAGCATAACGAGAAATCAACCAAGGGCTTGGGGAAAATAACCATTTTAAACTTAAATCAGACAATTGAACCGAGAGATAGAGCATTACCGGAGAGTTCCGAGGTGGTGGTAGAGGAGAAGAGCTTCTTCCGGGATTTACCAGGCCAATCAAACAGATTTAGAAAACCTCCTCTGGATCGTTTCCTCTCAACAGCTCCCGTTTCTATCATCTACATATATCACAGCAATTGGATTACTTCTACGGAATGCATAATTCTTATTCATGACCCTGGATTTTGACTCTAGGGCTCTGATGAAAAATTTATGTTCAGTTTTTTTTAAACAAAAAGGACCAAACTTTGGACAGTAACTGAATAAAACAGGAATACAGACAAATCAAATGATTCATCAGACGACAAATAAAGAAAAAAACTCAGAAATGAGTAGAATGGTACCGAATTCGAATTATTCTAAACGTTCACGAGAAAATGTAGGCGCGGAGACGAAAAACCCAGAAGGGTCGCACAAAATTGAGCCAAAATCCTAGCTGTGATGAGAAAAATCTGTGATACTGAAGATTGAAACCCTAAAAGCAAAGAAAGACTTTGACTTTTGTCACCCTCTCTGAGTATTCCTGTGTTTCTCAAACCTACAAGAACGCAAGTGGGTAAAAACACGACGAGAGAAAAACAAATCAGTGGAAAGAACGACAATTTTGAGTTTTCTGAGGAACAGGAACGGTGAGGAGGGTGGGGACGAAGAAATTGGATTCAATTTGGGATTTTGGGATTTGGGTTAGAGCAGAGACCTGAAGAAGAAGAAGCAGCGGAGAGAGCGCTTGTGAAAATAAACAGATGCAGAGTGTGAATTGATGTGACAAGAAGAGAGAGAGATTGGAATTCACCTCTGGAAATTAAATACCCTTAAATAATGTGTCATTGTTTTCTGAAGAAGAAGACTTTTTTGCCGATATTGATGAATTTTTGTTCGCTCACAAATAAAATACGAATTTAAATGTGATTGTAAGAGAAAATCCCAATCAGGGTTTTTTATTTTATTTGTAAATGAAGTAAGGAACTCGTCTTGTTATTACTCTTTTGTAACTAATGGAATGAACCAATTGCGCAAACAAAAATAAATAAATATTATGCAGTCGTTTTAACTTACAAACCTCAAAGAAATTAAAATTAGTACTATATAAATCGCTAGTGACAAATTAAATTAAATACCGATCGAGTCATCAATATTTAATTAAATACCGCTCTCTTTTACTTTTCAATATGTGGTTTAATTTGTTTCTTTTGCATCCTTTTTAATTGAAGAAAACCTTTTAACCAAAAAAAGAAGAAGAACGCCTTATTTGTTTCCAAAAGTAATATGCTTTGGTATCGTTTTTTCTAAACAAAGAGATAGAGTAGTATAGAAATTATCTCGAAAAGAATGAGGGACTTAATTGTCAGATTTCTTCTAATGGTCATAGTTGAATGCTAACTCGAAGATCTGCTCATAGTCATCAACGAAGTGAACATCGAGCCCTTCTTTCACATTTTCTGCCAGCTCATCAAAATCCCCACGGTTCGCCTCGGGAAATATTATCATCTTCACTTGACTCCGTCTCGCACCTAGAGTTTTCTCCCTCACCTGAGAGAGAGAGAGAGAGAGAGAGTTTGTGTATTACACTGATTTTGAAAGGAATTGGCAACTAAAATGCTAAAACAGAGTAGTTCTAGTTATGTGACTTACGCTGCCAATTTTAAGAATTTTACCGGTTGGAGTTATGTCTCCGGTCATTGCAAGATCCTTCCTAACAGGTTTCTTCATGGCGAGTGACAGCAAGGAAGTGCTCAAGGTGCAGCCTGCGCTTCCACCATTAGCTGGAGGCAAATATATATTAACCTTGGACTTGGGAAAGAAGGCGTTCCCCGGTTGTTTCCGGATCAGCATTCGTTGTGCGACTTTGTAAGCGGTACAAGCGCTTCTGTACAAGTCGATCCCAACCTGCCCAATTACCTCGATGCAACCTATGGCTTCACCTTCCTCGACAACCATTGTCTTCACGTACCATGCTAAGCCATCTGTGGACGCCTTAGCTAGACCCATAGCCACCCCCACCATTGTCTGCTCATACAAAACTGGCTTGCCAACACAATCTGCAAGGTTCGATTCTGAGTCAGTTTTGGCCAAAGAATTATCATCAAAAGCAACAGCAGGCGCTTCAACGGGTGCTCCTTTTCCTGCTACTCCAAGAGCAATCTACTAGAAAAGTTAAGAAATTGTTAGATTCTTGGAACCCAAGTAAACAATACGAAGGAACCAATTTTTTAACAACAATACGTGGAATTTAAACTGAAGTTTCCAAATTGCCTTCACAAGACCGATTGATATGATGATGCAGTATGAATTCTTAGAATGTCAGTTAACCAAACATGAAAAGCTCTTCTTATGAAAAATCAAAATACAAAAAACGAAAAAAGGAAAAGACAAAAACAAAATTAAATGACTTGAACCGTTAAGGGAGATTGGAAACTTGAGATAGTGGAAACAACCGTTGGATTGTACTCTGTCTCGGCCTCCATTGTCCCACCTCTGCTAGTGGCACACATCCGAAACTAGGCTCTGCTCTTAAACCTCTTAATGTTTCCCCTCATTCTTCTTTAAATATAATTACTTATTTGATTTAAAAAGGCTACAGATTTACACTGTAAAAATATCTAATTCAGAATATTTCCGTCCTTATCTTTTGGATCATGAATTGGATTTAAGAATACTTACTAAATTTTAGGGATTTAAAAATTTAATCAAATAACTTTTCGATAGATCCAAGTCATTCTTCTTTAAATATAATTACTTAATTGATTTAAAAAGGCCTACAGATTTACATCATACGAAATTGCTAGTGTATAGCCAAAAAATCTATCTCTGACCTTATCTTGGATCATTGAATTGGATTTAAGAATAGATACTACAGGTCAATTTTTCTTTAACAAATGCACACAACAAGTAACTTCATAACAAGATTAATTAATAACGCGTTCATTCTTTTAGCAGTTTAAGCTACATGATAAATTCGGTCAGCAATTTATTAAATCAGTCAGGAGTTACAATTCTACGAGAAAAAAGTTTCTCAAAATATATATAGACAAAAATATTCCACTAATAATTCCTCTTATTTGTTCATTC
This sequence comes from Kernera saxatilis, assembly GCA_900406395.1. Classification (NCBI taxonomy): domain Eukaryota; kingdom Viridiplantae; phylum Streptophyta; class Magnoliopsida; order Brassicales; family Brassicaceae; genus Kernera; species Kernera saxatilis. Next base: position 22,716 of record OVAY01000062.1, read on the forward strand.
ATATACATTTCACTATTACACTCTTAAATTTACACACACAACTTTTCAAAAAAAAAAAAAATTTACACACAAAAAAAAAAAAAAAAAAAAACAAANNAAAAAAAAAAAAAAAAAAAACACATACACAGACAATTCCTTCACATCCAAGGCAAGCAATGGGTATATCTTGCATCACAAGAAACACCTATTCCATCCTCCCTCTTCTTCTTCTTCTTCTTCTTCTTCTTCTTCTTCTTCTTCTTCTGATTCTAATCATCACCCCTTCATCCTCTTCCTTTGCTCCCACAGACATCGTCACAAAAGACCTCCTCAACAAACTCTGCTCACAAATCAACAATTTCCAGTCATCGCTTTTGCGTCAGATGGCTAATCGCAGATCATAGAACGACCTCAGTGAACATTCATGGCCTTATCGAGCTTGCAGTAGAAAAAACTAGAGCGTTTGGTCTGAAAAACCTAGTACTGATGAACGACTTTGCAAGAGGCTCGGGTAATGACAAGCAGCTCAAGAACGCTTACGAGTCATGTGCGAATAGTTATGGCATAGCGATCAAAGAGCTTGAGAGAGCTAAAGAGTTGCTGAGAAATAGCTCTTACCAGTTAGCATTTTATGCTGCTTATAGAGCACTTGATTATTCTTATGCATGCAAAGATCAGTTCGATGGACCTTCTCATGAGCCGTCTCTTGTTCTGAACCGCAGTGAGAAGTTTATCTCAATGTGTCACATTGCTTGGGAGTTCACCAGACTTTTCAATTAAATTCATATATGCTTCACCTGCAAAAGAGAGGATAACAAATACCCGAAGAACAAAAAAAAGGAAAAATCTCAAATCCAGTATCTGAATTTTTAATAAGAAATTATTTGTTTCAATAGTTCCGTTCGTTTTTGTTTCTTTGGGTAGAGATCATTCTTCTACAACATGTATGTAGCTAAATCCAAAATTCATGACCTTGAATAACTGCAATGGGAACTTAATCTTGGAAATACTTGAATTTTCAATGTAACATAAGGGGGAAAAAAAAAACTTAATGTCACAAATTGGTGTAAACAAGTTTTACAATGTATCTCTGGGGCATGTAAACAAAACTATACATCCATACAGGTTAAGTCATCGAAGATTAGATTAAGATTACTTTAGGTCTTTTCACAGTTATCACACGGATTTAAACTGCTTTTACAAATACTTCGGTCGAAAGACTCTCCAAAGTACTCTAGTAACATCTGTCTTCTGCATTCTGTCTGAAACATTCATAGATTAAGACTTAGTAAAGGATAAATTAAGTAAAATCTTAAACATATTATCCACAATAGATACAGGCTTAATTAACAGCGTTTGCTTTTCAGTTTTGCGTATAACGATATTACCTTAAGCTCACAGTATTCCTGCATCTTCTTGGCCTGAACCATGGCTGACTTGAATCTATCCATGTTTCTGCCTTGTCCGTTACGCAGCATGCAGACGACTCTGCTAAAATCTTTCTTCTGGTACAAGCAAATGCACTGCGCTTGAAGCCCGTCTCTTCCTGCTCTCCCTGACTCTTGATAGTAGCTTTCTATCGCTTTCGACAAGGTGTTGTGTATGACGAAACGCTGCACCAAAACCGAATAAAAAAAAAAAGAGGAAAGTGACAGAAAATTAGCAGCAAAATGGCTGCAACTGCTATGAACAGGCTTGACTTACCACGTCTGCTTTGTCTATTCCCATCCCAAATGCAATGGTTGCACAAACAATCCGGACCTCCCCTGTTTGCCATTTCCTCTGGACATTAACTCTCTGTTTCGCGGGCAAACCAGCATGGTAATAAACAGTCTTCACTTTGCATTTCTCGTTCAGAAACTTTGAAACATCAAAACATTCGCTTTTGGAGAGACAGTAAACGATCCCAGACTGATCCTTGAACCGGTCTCTTAGCAGCTCTTGGAGCTGTTTCAGTGGCTCCTTGGTCTTGTTGATCACCTCGTACTTCAAATTGGTTCTGTCAAAGCTCATCTTGAGAACCAGAGCCCTGGGAATTCTCAGACTTTTTAGTACGTCCTGTTGTCAGGAAAAGCAAAATTCAAAATGGGATCCAGTGGTCTTCAGGTCATGATGAACTAAGCATATGTTACAAAATTGTGCAAGTAGGAACTTTTTCTGAAGTTAAATTAAGAGCCGAAGCAATGGGAATCCTCAAAGCTCTTAATTCGTTCCAATGAATTTCAAGAAGATCTAGTCATGGTGATGGTTGATACCTGACAGACTGATTCAGTTGCCGTGGCTGTAAGAGCCATCACAGGAACACGGGGAAAGTTCTGTTTAAGACATCCCAGTTCCCTGTAGTCTGGCCGGAAGTCATGTCCCCATTGGCTGGAAACAAAGAAAAAAAGTAGCATTTTTCAGATGCAAACCGTACAAAAGAAACGACAATGACAAGCCACCACTCAATGAGAGTCTGAGAATGGAATACTGGATGCAGACACCCAAAATCGAACCGTCAGTTTTTCTGCTGCAGAATGCAAAAGTACAGAAGCCGAAAGTTTTAACATTTTGATCAAGCTTATTGACGCTATTAAAATGAAACTACTGACACCCACTAGATTCCAACATGTTCGACCAGAATGCTATAACATGATTACCAGAAAATTATTTTATAGCTGTATTTGAACTTCAAGGAAATTTTCCTCAGGTCGGAGCCAGAAATCTAATTTTGATGTTAAGGTGTGGGTGATGGATAATCAGAGAACATTCATGTAGATCACTAAATTATAATGTGAGAGAGAAGGATAGAACGGTAATGTACCTCACGCAGTGAGCCTCATCAACCACAAAACCTGCCAGCAGGCCCTGTTGTTAATTGAGGAGATGTTGAATTTTTTTCTTAGAGCTGGAAACTTTTTGATTACTTATGCAACAACAATTAGAAAAACTCAACAAGCTACCTTGCGGTCTAAGCATCTGAGTGTCTCCAAAAAGGATGAACTTCCAGCGATTTTCTCAGGTGTCACATATAAGAGTTTACATGACGGATTATCTCTTCTGCAAGCAAAATGTCAATGCACATATAAGCTTATTAAAACCATTTAGATGATTAGATCTCCATTAGGGAAAATAAATAAATAGATGGTGCCTGAGATACTTGGATAGTATGAAAATGAAAGAAGTGGAGAGAGGATCTTCACCTGAGCTCTTGTAATACAACTGCAGCTTGGGAAGATGTTTGCAGAGAGTTCAGAAAAGTCGCTGGTACCCCGAGCTTAATGTTCAGTGCAACTATCTGATCCTGGATGAGGGACAACAGAGGAGATATAACTATGGTAACTCCAGGTTTTAGTGTTGCAGGAAGCTGTAAAACAAACAAAAAGACGAAATTTACTATGCAGCCTGTGGCAACTAATGGTTACTGGACTAACTATTCCTAAACAGAATTCAAATCACGGCTTCAGAAACCTAAATGTAGAGGTAAGGGATCATGACCTGGTAACACAAACTTTTCCCCCCTCCTGTCGGCAGTAAAACAAAGCAATCCTTCTTTTCCAGAGATGCTCGACATGCTTGATGCTGCAGGGGTCGAAACGTCTTGTTCCCAAAAATCACCAAGTTTGCGAATTCCAGATCATCCAACGCCTGCAACTCTTCGTAACTTGGAGTTTCACGGTCCTTGTCTGATATCTGTACAGAAGGTTTTCTGCCTGAAATTGTTGAAACTGAATCTTCCATGGAATATTCCTTCAAAGCAGAACAATTCATAAGTTTCAGTTTAAGAAGACAGTACATGTTCGTTACTGGAAACACTGTTCAAGATGTGACGAGAGATAGCAAACCCATATACTGTCAAAGGACACCCAAAATAGAACTCTTTGAACTTAATCATAGGTACCAAACCCAAATGAATGAAAACCCAAACTTGTAAAAGACATCCTCAGAGATTCAGGTTTACTTTCAGTTTCAGCTTCCACTCACAACCGGAGACAACTACGTTCCTTAACAACATCGTTATCTCGACCACAAATTTTAATGCATGTAAAATGAGTCTACCATGAAACTTTTTATTCACAGGGGTTCAAGGTGTTTGGAAACTTAGATATATATCTTTCAGCGGAATGCAAATGAATGAGGGAGTCTTTGCCAAACAGACAAACATTTGTTTCATCCAAAAACCATGAAACAGTAACTGCAATATTGAATCTTACCATAGATCTCAAAGAGTGATTTCTGGAACCTGTCTCTGATCTCCTTGGAACCTTGATCTGTGGATTATCATCTTCCAAATCACTAGAAGAATCCAGCTCCATTACTTCCGGATTTTTAATTGACTCAGGACAATCCTCTAGGACATGAACGTCGACTCTTGAATCATCATCATCATCATTCTCGAATCCGTTATCAATAGGGTTCGATTTATGAAACATTTCAGCCAACGTTCCTTGAACTTCAGACTCTAGAGCCTGTATGTCATCCCATTCCTCGGTTCCTTTCACAAAATCAGCTAACGCCGCAAGAAAATCATCTCCACAGTACTCAACAGTGATGAAATCCCGACCATCGTCACCTTTAAAGCAGTTACAAATAATATTCAGATAAAGACCAAACACATCCGCATCCAAAAAAACCTTAGTGATCCAATCGATTAGAGCAAATATTAAAATCTAGATTCGGATTTGGTACCGTAAAGAGCGACGAATCGATCCAAGCAGTTCTTCGCAGAATCTTCGTCGAATCCGAGCTTTGTAGCTAGGCTCAGCAATCGAGCTTTCTCCAATTCGAGATCCTGACCCTTCATCTTCAAAGACGGCGTTCAACTCCGGCGAATTCTCCCGACGACAATTAAGAAAGAAAGAAAATATAAAATCTGCCGAATTTTAGAGCCAATAAACCTCAAGCTACGTTTTCCCGCCATTTTCGCAACGCTGCCGTTTCATTCTCCCATATATGGGCTTTCGAGCCCAACTCTCTCTTTTTTTTCAAACCCAGACCGGAATTATCGACCTCCCTCCGGTTCAATCAACTCCGATCGGTCTGACTCCATCGATAACAAGTCTCCATGAAGTCGGTCTTCCTTTTCTGGTTCAATTGATTTCTATTAAACGCCGGTTTAATTTGATTGGTGAGAACAAAAAGCCTTTATATGTAACTCATCTTTTCAGTTCAGAACATTATCTGCTTTCCCGATCAGATATCTAGCTGTTTTTAATCGAATTAGGGTTTGTTAATATCATTTCGGTCGGGATTTAGCAAACAACCTGTAGTTTCTTCTTCTTCCTTTTTTTGAAAAAACTGCAAGCCGTTTTCTGAACAGGTAAAGGTGAGGGTTTTAAATGTAATAAAAATAGATGAAGGTCTTTTTTAGATTTTATGGTAAAGATGAGGCATTATTATGCAATTTTCCTCATTTTAACGGGTATGGCTTCGCGCTATCACTATGGGTTGGAAAGGGTCAGTATTAAAAGAAGTCTGGCCCCAACTTTTCGATTTTTTGGGGTCAAAAATTTTAAATTCAACGGTGTAAATGAAGCAGTTCTTTAGTTTTCTATCTTTTATGGATATTTTCCCTACGAAATCTATAGAGGTCATTTGATCCCATTATTCATAGCTCGGGCCATGGCCATGGCCACTTGATTCTTAGGGAAGGTCCACTACTCATTAAAGTCAAATCTTTCTCCCTTTTGTTTCTGTCTTTAAAAGTAGGCTCTTTTAGAAATTTTGTATATTTGAAAAAAAATATAGATATACAAGAGCAACAAATATTTTGATTTTGATTTTTTTGTAAATTTCCATTAGGCTGAAACCTACATGTATATACTACTTGCTGGGAAATATATAAGTAGTTGCCGAAATTAATGTAGAAAACAATCATAATGCATAGGAGTAGTTTGCTAGATTGGAAATATATTTGGACAGAATATGGTTGCCCTCAATCTTTCTTAAGCGAAACTTATTTACCAAGTGAATTAATGAGTGATTGAATGTATACTTCCATTTTTTTGTATGACATCATTTAGTAGTTTTGATCACGATTTCTGATTTAGTAATCGTCGTAGCTACAAATATTAGTGTCCAAACTAAGAATTTATCATCACCAAACAATAACAAAGTCTAGTGTCGCCATAAATTATATATTTAAGATAATCAAACTGATCAACTAAATATGATTTCTTATATCGATGCAACTGAACCCAAAAAGAAAAAAAAAAACTAGCATGTAATCGTCGTGGAGTCTCCACCCGTTTCACAACATCAGATATCTCAGATTTTTCACACTTATTAAAAAAATTATGTAATATATAATATGCTTGGGTTTAACGATTAAAACTAATATGCTTTTGTCCTAACATTCAATATCGTTTCATTTATTTTAATAGCTAAATTAGAAAATACATAGCAATTTTAAAAATAAAAGGTACAAAGCATATCTTTGTGAAATAATTTCCCCCTAAGACAATCTCCAATGTATTACTCTATTTTTCACTCTAAAATAGAGTAACACTAAAATAGAGTTGTGTTTTTCTCCAATGTATTACTCTATTTTTTACTCTAAAATGGAATATTCTAAGTATATTCTATTTCTATTTTATTACTAATATATTTTATTTTATAAAAATTTACAATTTAACCCCATTGATTTTATTCTTTGTTCAATGATATTATTAAACATTTATGAAATAAAAAAACTATATTACATCATATAAAAAATAATAATTTCATGGTAATAATCATTTTCTGTTATTTAATTTTTATTTTTTTGAGTTTGTAGAAAAAAATTTCAAATTGTAATATAGGAGAAACCCAAAAAATTTACATTTCAAATTAATTCAAATAATATAAACATAGTACAAAGTGTGATTTAATCTAATATAATTTTGATAATACTATAATTTAGTAATTTAAATGAAAAACTGATTTTATTACAATAAATTATTATTATTATTATTTGTTTTAATTATAAATAAAAATATTTAAAAGTTAAAGGACTACTTTATAAATAAAAAAGTTCAACTCTAAAATAGAGTAGAAAATAGAGTTACTCTAAATATAGAGTGAAAATAGGTTTACTCTATTTTAGAGTGAGAAATATAGTGGGGTTGGAGAATAATTTACTCTAAAATAGAGTTTAGAGTGAGAAATAGAGTGGGGTTGGAGATACTCTAAAACATCTAATTTTTTTTTGTCAACTCAAGTTATCTAATACTCCCTCTGTTTTAAAATAGATGATGTTTTAGAAAAAAAAATTTTGTTTCAATTTAGATTATGTTTTCAACTTTCAATGCAAAATTAATTACATTTTTATTGTTTTTGATTATTTATATTTTGCAGATTGTTTCATGATTGGTTGAATTGTGTTTAGATAGATAATAAATGATGTTTTAGTTTAGAAAAAAATAAAAATTAAATAATTCATTAATCTATGTGCCAAAACCTTAAACATCTCTTATTCTAAAATAGAGGGAGTATTAGTAAATGAAATAATGAAGTACTAAATAAATTTGTGTAGTAACTGATTGCCATTGGTTATTGGATAACTGTTTTATGTTTCTTTTGAAGGTGTTCATCTCATATTTTCAGTAATGGTTCTTGTAAGCTTTAGTTGTCTAGCCAAAAAAAAAAGTATTAAATAAATAACATATTTACAACAAGCACTTATAGGAAAATTCAACATAAAAAGTTGAGCCTGGTTGACAATGCTATTTGGTGCGATAAAAAGTGACATTGTGAACGTACGGAAATCATTAAAACAACGATTTTATACAAAACACAGAACAATTTATTAGTGCTAAAACAAAATAACATACAACATGATCTTACAATAGACGTAGATGGAAGCAGTCATTAGCTTCGTCCTACGAGCTATTTTATTTTAAAAGCAAACAACTCTCACACATACACTTGAATCAAACGAAACCACACTTACATTCTTATTTTTATAACTCGATACGAGTTTATTTGTAAATCTCAATAGTTTAATAATGACCGTAGCAGTGGCAGTGCTCGTAGTCGTGGTCGTGGTCATTTGTTAAATGATATGCGTGGTGGTCATCATGATCCTCACACTCTCCTTTACATGACTCGTGGTAATGCTCCTTGCATTTGGCTTCACATACGCTTTCCTTACATGGGTACGGCACTGTGGCTTCGCCTAAATACTTATTACATGTCGCCTCGCTCTTCGGGATTTCTATATATATCCAACTTTCATTCAAATTAATATATATTATGCACAAAATTTGACAATGTTGAGATTAAAGAAGAAGAATATATTCAAAGCCACATGCTTCTTGATATATGTATAAATTTATGCATGCATATGAAATTTTTTTGAAAAGATTAGAACCGAAATTACCGGCCGAAATGAACAAGACAACGAGCAGAAGAGTGGTGAAGCAGATGGAATTGATGGTCTTTGCCATTTTTGTTGCTTTTGCTTCTCTCTTTACACTTAATTAATTGCTTCTTTCTGTTTTGGGTGATACTAATGTATGGGGGGTGCAATCTATTTATAGTAAAATATAGTTGACTTTTTAACTAGTTTAATTAATATTATACTCTATACATATATTATAGATTCGCGACGTCGCGTTTTTATTCTCACAAAAATGGCCTTTAAGGCCCAGCTCTTTAACTTTCAATACTTTCGTTTTAAAAGCCCATTTGATAATTTCCCTATCAAACAGTGATTTCTTTTCTTAACGAAACTGAGGCTATGTGAAACTGAGGCAATATCAAAACATTATATACAGTAACACCTTTCTTTTGAAGATAAATAATATAAATTTGATTTGTAAAGGATGATAAATCTCGGAGGCTTGATGAGAGTCCTTCTCAAGTGAGCACCTTGCAGATAAATGATTTAATAGTTGCTAGATCCTCTTAAAGCTTTTAAAGGAAGTATATCTATAAGTTTGAGAAAGAAAACTTACCTTTGGAATTTAAACTTTGATCAAAGGTTCTTGAGGTCTAGAACACTTCTTTAAAGACCTCAAACACAAGAAAGGGTAGATTCAAATTTTGATATAGAAGACTGATATAAGAAAAATGAATGAAATCGGATGAAGAAAATCTTATTGGCCGATTTCCGCAAGAAACCGCCACACAGGGTGGTTCTCCGTTGATAAAAAAGCGGCTGATGGTTGGAGGAAGAAAGTAAATTGAAGGGCGAAATAGAGCTTTGCCGATTATGCGAGTTTTCCTCATTTTAACTAGGAATTGGTCAAAATTTAAAATTTTAGGTTTTGGCTGCCAACTTTTCATTTTATTGAGACGTAAAAACGTAAATTCAACGGTGTATTTAATCAAGCAATTTCCTAAATCTATAGAGGTCATATGATCCCATTAATTGTTTCGTAGCTCGGCTCCATGGCAAGTTGATTCTCGTTCTTAATGAAGGTCCTCTACTCATTAATGTCTCTAGTTACGCCTTTCTTAATTTGGACTTTTTCGAAAGCTTTAAAGTCAAATCTTTCTCCCCTCTTGTATTGTCTACTAAATAGACTTTCTTTTATTAATTTTTATAGCTTTATAATACTAGAGCTTACTATTTTTTCATAAAAAAAAAAAAAAAAAAAAAAAAAGGGAAAAAAAANNNAAAAAAAAAAAAAAAAAAAAAAACAGTGCAGAAAAACACAAGCAAACAAATATTTTGAATTTTGTACATATTCCATTAGGCTAAAACCGATACGTACGTGTTGGAAAAAAAGTGTAGCAAAAATAACAATAGAAGTAGTTGCCTAAATTAGATTTATCTATGGACAGAAACGGCTGCCTCACTCTTTCGTAAGTAAGACGAATCTACCAAGAAATACATAAGCAGTGGTGGTATTTATACTTTCATTTTTTATGACATATTTGGTAGTTTTAATATTGAATTTGGTAATCAACAGTTCAGCATAGAGAAAAATAATAAATAATTACTGTCGAAACTAAGAAGGTTTTCATCAGCAAACAGTTATAAAAGTTGTAGTGTCACTATAAACCTTTTTTTTAGCATGCATTACGTGGATGTTTGTTTATTAAAGATGACTAAACTCCTATAAGTACGTTTGTTTACCAATGTAACAGCCCTAAACCAATATTAAAAAAAAACTAACATGTACTCCATTCTTTCATAAAGTTACACGGTTTACACTTTTCACACTTATTACAAATTTCTATACAACACCTAGTATACTTTTATTATATCATTAATTAAATCTTAGTTGTTTCATTTATTTTAATTCTAATTATAATATATCATATAATTTTTTATGAAAACAAAAATCAAAACATCTATCTCTGGAAACAGTTTTATTTTCTAAAACATCTAATTAAAAAAACGAAAAAGTATTAAATAAATAAAATATTTACAACCAGCACTTATAGGAAATAACCCATATAGAAAGAGCCCGATTGATATCTATTGCTACCATACCAAGACGATATTATAAACGGATATCATCAAGAAAACGGGTGTATGTTTTGATCTAAATCGTTTATACAAAAAAAAAAAAATTCCGTGGACAAACACACAAAGCAAGTTTATTACTTTTATTTAAAAAAAATATAAAAAAAAAGTTTATTACTTTTATTTGCTTTGCTGAAGAAAGCAAGTTTATTATTAAAACGAAACAGCATACATGATTTTATTATAGAGTTAGGAGGGAAGCAGACATTAGCTTCGTCATATTATTTTATTTTAAAGTAGACAACTTTTTTTTTTTTTTTTTTGAACATTGAAAGTAGACAACTTACGCACGTACATTATAGAGATATATAAGATCTCTTGTTTGTTTTTATTTTATACGATTTTATTTGTAAATTTCAGTATTTTCCGTAGCAGTGGCAATGCTCTTCGTAGCCATGCTTCTCACACTCTCCTTTACACGAGTTGTAGTAATGTTCCTTACATACGGCTTTACAAGCTTTTTCCTTACATGGGTACACTGGGGCTTCGCCTAAAAACTTCTTACATGTCGCCTCGCTCTTCGGAATTTCTATATATATCGAAACATCCATTCAAATTAATATATTTTTACACAAATTTGATTAGCTGAGATTAAAGAAGAAGATATACTCAAAGAAACACGTTTCTTGACTTGTGTGTGTATAATTTATGCATGCATATGAATTTTTTGGAAAAGACTAAAATCCGAATTTACCGGTGGAAATTAACAAGACAACGAGCAAAAGAGTGGTGAAGCAGATGGAACTGAGGGTCTTTGCCATTTCTGTAGCTTTTGCTTTCTTTTTATTACACTTAATTATTTGTTTCTTTCTGTTTTCGGAAACTTGGGTGATACTAATCAATGGGGGTTGTAATCTATTTATAATGAAATTTTGTTGACTTATTTATTAACTAGTTTAGTTATATATACTAGCTTCGCTACGCCGCCGTTTCAGTCTCATCTAGATAGCCTTTAAATTAGGCACAACTCTTAAATTCCATACTTTCATTTTAAAGTCCATGCATTCGATAATTTCCCTATATATATATATAATATATTAATATAATTATTAACAGTTATTAATTTTATCGAATGCATTCCTCCTTGAATACTATAATTTCTTACTAAAAGCGAAATAATTTATTAGGCTAAATACTAGAGGTAATTAGATAACTTTTTTAAAAAAACATAATGTTATATTTATTTATTTCTTGGATTTGCAAGTTAAAAATTGAATATAATGTCATAAGAATACACAATGATCTCAATTAACAAATTGAATAAAATAAATTATACACGATATTAATTTCCTTTTAACACCAGACTACTAAACAAATAATACACGGTATAGAGCTATATGCCATGAATAATTTTCGAGCATTGGATCTTAATCCATTTGTAACTCTTTCTCAAAGATGTCTTCACCTTTCCCTCGGCTGAATAAAGCTTGTATTTCGCCACTCGTCTCTTTCTCTTTATCTCAGGATCGTTCCACCATCCTTCGATTGTTACATTTATAAACAATCATATCCATAGATAATGTTAGAAACATTTTAAACCGAATACAATCAATGTGCAAAAAATCAGTTCTGATAAAATATTAGTGCAATGATAATTTTAAACGCAAATGGTGTAGATATGTGGTTATATATATGTTATACCACTAGAATCATATATTTGTAAATTTTGCAATAAAACTCAAACACACAATTTTGTTATAGTCTATAAACCATATGATTCAATTCTTTTAAACAGTTACCTTTTAACGATGTTGCATGAGAAGAAGATCTCCTGGATCTAATTGGAAAGTTTTTGTAAGAGATCTTGCGCCATAGATCCGATGTCATCGGAGATCGATTACGATTTGATTCTCTAACAATGTAGATTCCTCTTACCGGTTTTAAATCGGTAGGATCAACCAGTTGGAGGTTCCGATCTCCTTCATACGATTTGTAAGATCGTACTTTAGGAGATTGGAAATCCCCCATCTCGGTTTCACCTATCCCTTTTTTTCTTTGTTTTTTTTTTTTGTCGTTTTTATATTCCGATTAATTAGAACCTCAATAGTGTTTAGTTTAAAACCATGTATTTCGGGAGAGGCAATATGTGGTGGAAACTCCCAAAAAAAACCGTTACAACAAAATGATCAAAAATAGAAAGAACATTAACTTTAAACGAACAATAGAGACTAGAGAAATGCCAATACAAAACATCACCCATAGTCTTGACCTTAAATAGATATAGTCTCTTTTTCTTTTCTTTTTTGTTAGGGTTCAACAAAAGGGTCCATTTTTATTACCAGAGTAAAGGGTCCGAACCATATTGCACTGTGCAGAGATTGTAGGACCATTCTCTCAATAACCTCGTGGACTAAATCGGATTTATTCTGAAAGAAAAAAGAATGTCCGTAAAGATCAGTTGATTTGATTAATACAAGGACAGTGTCTGTTTTCACTTTAAAGAAGAAAAAAAAGAACACAATGCATGTTAATTGAATGGAGGTTTATCAACTCTCGCATCTCTTTGGTGTCCTCTCTCTTATGCTATTTATAGAGTTACGAAAGACAAAACACGTGACCAACAAACTTATCCTTCAAGTGATTCGACATGCATCTTCACCTCGTACGAACTCCTCTGATCGGCCATTTCCATTTCCATTTGAAACTCGAAATTCAGCTGAAAAGCAACTGGAGACATTAAACATGTTTTATACTTGAAATCTTGTAAACTTGAAGCTTCATACCCTTTTCGGCTTTTCCTTGGAGTGCGTGTTTGCTATACTTATATTAGCCCTTTTCTTTTTTTTGAAATGAGATATTAGCCCTTTTCAAACCACTTAATTCTACATACATATATATATATATATATATATATATATGTATTATGTATGGTATTAAATTTGAATTCTAATGTTTACCGGTGATCCAATTAAAAGAGTCCGGTTTCGGACTTCGAAGCCGTTAATAGACGACATGCGTATATTTTAAAGTTATTTTGCGCCGCATGTAAGCGGTATTCATTTTACGTTGTTTTTCTTAAGATAATTGAAAAGTATGGATATTTTAACCCTAAACATTTATTTAGATGATACGTCGTCTCAATTTACATTTTTACCCTCTCTTTTTATTATATGTAGTGTTTTTTTTTCTCCTATAGTATTTTACTATTGACTCAATCGGTCAGATTCAATATGTGAAACTTTTTTAAACAAGCGAAGCTTTAATTACCACCGTGCCACTTGGCTATTTGTTTAAATAAAATTCAAATCTGAGCTTATTTAGTGCAATTATCCAAATCCAATAATAACTCGATATCCACGCTGTAAATAATAACCGATAATATATTCTAAAACAATTTTGCCTTATGGCTAATGCGGCTTAGTGTCACGCCAGTTTAGCTTCTTAGCCCAATTACTACTTAGATATCGGAAAATTGCTCATTTAATTCCTCAAGTATTCACAATTAGCGATTTTATTCTCCAACTATTGCTTGCGCAAATAAATTCTTCAACTTCTAGTTGACTTCGCAAATTAGGGATTAAAAAAGTCAGACGCTAACTTCAAAACGGCGAACCGTTAAAACTATTTATCTGTCATCGAAAAATTCTCATTTAATTCCCCAACTATTTGAAATTCGCATATTAAATCCTCAACTATTACATGCGCAGAATAATTCCTCAACTCGTGGTTGACTGCGCAAAATCGTGATAAAAATAGTTAACCGTTAACTTCAAGAAATTTTCGAGTATAGAAATTAAAGTCCCGTTCGGATATTTTAAATTTTCGGTTCGGTTTCGGTTCGGATATTTTAAATTTTCGGTTCGGTTTCGGTTCGGATCTTTTCGGATTATGGTTGGTTCTCGAATATTTGTGGAGAACCGATAAAGAACCGAAAATTTATCGGATACGGTTGGGATTGGTTATTTTTGTACTCGAAAGTATCCAAATATAACAAAAAAAACCCGAAGTACCCGAAAAACATTTAAATTAAAGTATCCAAATCTACTCAAATGTAAAAAAAAAACCTGAAATACCCGAAAAAAACTACAATTATATCACCAAAATCTATACAAATTATCCGAAAAATCCTCAAATACCCGAAAATATCACTAATATTTTTGTGTATAATTATATTTCGGGTATTTCGGGTATCCATTCGGTTCTCGGTTCGGTTCGGGTTCGGTTTTGGTTTTTCAGATATGAGGATCGACGTTCCGTTCGGGTTTTTTATCAGTTCCGGTTCGGTTCGGTACTCCTTTTTTCAATGTTTAATATTGGGTTTAAACTCAAATCTTATATGATCTAAGTTAGATCCATATATCAATATCAGAATACATTTTTTACTGTTATTAACGAGTTGGCATTCCATTTACATTGCATGTTGAAAGTTGGTCTTACATGTGAACACTTTCTAAATAGTAGATAATGAGAAATTATTTTGCGCATGTGATAGTTAAAAATTTAATATGCCAATTTCAAATAGTTGAAGATTTAATATGCCAATTTCAAATAGTTGAGGATTTAATATACGAATTTCAAATAGTTAGGGAATTAAATGAAAATTTTTCGATGCCGGATAAATAGTTTTAACGGTTCGCCGTTTCGAGGTTAACGTCTGACTTTTTTAATCCCTAATTTGCGAAATCAACTAAAAGTTGAGGAATTTAATTGCGCAAACAATAATTGGTGAATAAAATCGCTAATTGCAAATACTTGAGGAATTAAATGAGCAATTTCTCCTTAGATATCACAACAAATATTAGTGTAAAATAATAATTAATATCCGAAACGGTATTTAGGCGGGAACGAATCAGCGTGCGCGCTTATTATCTGCGTTTTCCCCAAGTTGTCTTACGAATTCGAATTTGTACCCCTAATGTTTCAAATATTTGTTTTGACCCAGAAAAAAAATTAAAGTTTGTTTTTATAGCGTAGCGTGGGCCTCTTTCGTTGCTTTCGTGGAGATTTGATTTTTTTTTTTGTCGCACAAAACCGTCGAGAATCTGGTAGCGAAGCGAGATCGAAGATGAAGGGAGGAACAACGAGCTGGATGATGTCAGTACGGAGAAGCGGGTACAAGGCGGTGGTTGACGGAGTTGGTGGACGGCGGCGAAGAGAGGACGACATGGTTGAGATCCGCAAAGCCAAGAGAGAGGAGAGCTTGCTTAAGAAGCGACGCGAGGCTCTTCCTCATTCTCCCTCCGCCGTTTCTCTTGACCAGAAGGTCCGTTGGCTTATTTAACCTTTGTTTTCCTTGTCACGAAAAATTCTGGAGATCGATAAGTTTGGCGGTTAGATTTCTCTTGGCGTAAGGGGCTTTGATGACAGGTGATTCATAGATGCATGCTTCTCATGAGAGGATTCGTGGAATGATCTATCCGATTCCGTTCGATTTTGGTGTTTCTAATTTTTGTAATTCGAATTCGGTCTTCGTAATGTCAGACGATGGGAGTTCCGACTTCTTGACATGCTGCGTTGCGGAATTTGACTTTGATTCTTGAATTCCCCAATCATTACTGTGGATTTGTGACCTGACAATTTGAATTTCTCAGAGTCAGCTACGAAAATTTCATGATTGATTTTGGTGTACTAAGAATTTGCATGTTCTGAAATATGATTATATAGTGCTAGAACTATCAGAATGAGCTGTAACTTTTGTAGGTGAGATCTGAATTCTGAGGGATCTTCCATGCTCTGAAAATCTGTTAATGCTTGAAATTCCCAGTATGATCAGCTATTCAAGACTTTCCATATTTAGTTTTGAACTGAGTATTTCGTTTGCATATTCTGGAATATGATATTGGTGTTTGAAATTCTCAGAATGGGAATGCAAGTGCTGTATATCGGATTATTGTTTTTATTTTTGAGTACTTTGTATGTTCGATTGGTTACAGTTGATAAGCCGTATTTGGTCTGACAAGAGGGATCTGTTGATTGAGGCTACTACTCAGATCAGAACGTTACTTTGTGGTGGTGAGAAACATCCCATTGACTTATTTACTAACAGTTTTGTTCCCTCGGTTGCTAAAACATAATCAAGCTTTTGGAGCCATGTTTTGTTTATGTTGTGTTGCCAGACCCTATAGCAACATTTTTGCCATTTCTAATGTTAGACTGCAATGAGACTCATAAGTTATGATAATGTCTCTGCTGTAATGTGTTGTTATCGCTACATGAGGCTGAAGCAATGTAGTTTAATATGAAAGTAATGCTATAGCAATGTATTCGCTCTTTCTAATGCTATACATGTTCTCTTTGGTAGAAATGTTTAACGTACGTGTTGAAGAAGTTATACAGGCTGGTTTGGTTCCACGCTTTGTGGAGTTCCTTACATGGGATGACTTTCCCCAGCTTCAGGTTAGTTTCGATACACCTCTACGTTCAATCTGGTTTTATCACTACCTTCATAAGCTCGATGTTTTTTTTTGTTTCATGGAACAAATTCTATAGTTTGAAGCAGCTTGGGCTTTAACAAATATTGCATCTGGAACATCTGAGAACACTGAAGTGGTGATCGATCATGGAGCTGTTGCAATACTAGTGAGACTTCTCAGCTCGCCATACGATGGGGTCCGTGAACAGGTATATTAAAGTGGTAATTAATCATCACGTACTAATGCTATGTGGTTCTCAAATGCTTATGACTGCTTAGAGCCTGTGGTTGCTTCTGCAATTGATAAATTTAGAAAATAAAGAAAGTGACAAAGCTCAATAAACGAAAAGCAGAGTTTTTTTTAATTTATTGCTGAACAAAGAGGATACAAGTTTAGACTAAACATAGATGTAGGTTTAATATGTTTTGTCGAGTTTGTTGTTCCTCTCCCACTTTTCGGTTGCAACTAAGCTGTATAATTCTGTATTCTTGGACAATCAGGTTGTCTGGGCATTAGGAAATATTTCTGGAGACTCTCCAAGATGCCGTGATATAGTCCTTGGACATGGAGCTCTACCTTCTCTGCTGTTGCAGTTAAACCATGGAGCCAAACTTTCAATGCTTGTAAACGCTGCTTGGACTTTGTCTAATCTTTGCAGAGGAAAGCCTCAGCCTCCATTTGATCAGGTAAGTTTTGAACCAAACTGAGTTTGCTATAGTTCCTCTTTCTCTTGCATTCTCAATATTGTGGTCCAGCATATTTAAGAGCTGTTAATCCGATTTATTCTAAATTATGGTGATTAACTTCTGTTTAGCACTGGAATATTTAATACTGTCATAACTCTGGTAACCATTCTCGGGGGAGGACAAGCTAAGTTTTTTGTCATAATGATCACTGTAACCAAGGGCAGTTAAAGGTTTCGTAATGGCATTTTGAAAAACTTTCATGCTCTCTTTAGGGTTGCCTGACCTTAACTTTTTGATCCACACTGCCATAATGATCCTGCTAATTTTCTTTGTGTGGTTATGTGATTTTTTTCTGATTGGATTTGATGAATGTCGTATTCTTTCAAACATTTCACTTATTACCATATGCCCACAGGTGAGTGCTGCATTACCAGTTCTTGCACATGTCATTCGGTTAGACGACAAAGAACTCTTGGCTTACGCGTGCTGGGCCCTGGTGTATCTCTCTGTTGGTTCAAATGAAAAAATACAAGCCGTGATTGAAGCCAATGTTTGTGGGCGAGTTATTGGTCTTTCGGTGTGAGTGTTCAAGACTTTAGCTAACCAAGAAAATTCAGAGTCAGATTCTGATTGCTTTTTGCTTTCTGAACAGCCACCGTTCGCCTTTAGTTCTCACTCCCGCTCTTCGCACCATTGGCAATATTGTAACTGGAAACGATAGCCAAACTCAGGTAAATATGCGGCTGCAGATAGAAATAAGATTTGATTTTGAATCATAAGTTTGCTCTCAGAATTTGTTTCTTTGTCGTTTTCTTAGCATATAATTGATCTTCAAGCGCTCCCATGCCTGTTAAATCTTCTAAGGGGACCCTATAAGAAGGCCATCAAGAAGGAAGCTTGTTGGGCAGTCTCTAATATCACAGCTGGTTGTCAATCACAGATTCAGGTAAGCCAAAATATAATATCTGAACTTCTCTTTTTAACCGCTTCTAATCAATACGTTGCTCTCAATGTATGTCTGCACTTGTTTATCTCTTTTGGTAGGCTGTATTTGATGCTGATATCTGTCCTGCACTTGTTAATCTGCTCCAAAACTCTGAGCTCGATGTCAAGAATGAAGCTGCTTGGGCTATCTGCAACGCTATAGCCGGAGGCTCTTACAAGCAAATCCTGTATGTAGAATAAAACTCAATACATTTTTTCATTAGATGCGAGATTGTCAATCCCGAAGGATTGGTAAGGGCTTTAAACTTTGAAATTTTATTTTAGATTTTAACTTTAGAAACTTTAAAGGCTTTGGCTTTAAAAAAATTTTGTTGGCTTTAGAAAAAAAGACGTGAATTAAGAGTAAAAACCAAAGAAAGTGGCTTTGAGTATTTTTAGGAGAGCTTTTAGGACTTTTAAGACTTTTAAATAAATAAAGTCTGATTGGCAAAAATATGACTTTGAAAATTTTTAAAGCTCTTAAAGCTTTTAAAGTGTGTTTGCCAATCAGCCCACTTATTTACAAAACTATATAAAGAGTCATGAAAAGAGTTCTAACAGCAGAACCAAATCTTATGTTCTCATGCCATCGAGTTTATTACAACTTTTCTTGGTAGAGTTTTCAGCAGGTTATTTTATATATTTCTCAAGCGCGTGTGGGTCAGTTTCTTTCTTTTCAAATCTCATGCGTGATCTGCTAATGTCTTGACAGGTTTCTTGTAAAGCAAGACTGCATCAAACCGTTGTGTGATCTTCTTACATCCTCAGATACTCAACTCGTCATAGTTTGTTTAGAAGCACTAGAGAAAATACTGAAGGTGGGAGAAGTTTGCAACACAAGACACGCTGAAGGTATTTACCAATGCCCTCAAACAAATGTAAACCCGCACGCTCAGCTGATAGAAGAGGCCGAGGGACTGGAGAAAGTTGAAAGCCTACAATCTCATGAGAACAACGACATCTACGAAGTAGCAGTGAAGATTCTAGAAACATACTGGATGGAAGAAAAAGAAGGAGATCAAGGAGATCAAGGACAGCAAGACATGATATATTTCCCACTTGACAACTTTGCAAACATGCCAACATCCTCAGGTACTCTCAGTGAGATGTACTGCGGACCCTAAAAGGTACTGATACTTCCTTTTGGTAACTTTCACTTAGTTTTCGGCTTACATATCAAGGACATAGCTCTCTTGTTACCGACTCTAGGGGAGGGCATATTGAATCTGTTCGGATAGAAAGTGAGAAACTAATCAAAGTCAAACCAAAAAAAACTTTGTTTCGGTTCAGATTGATATAAAATCTCATTTATTTCATGTTTGGTGTTTTTTTTTTCTGATGATTCAGGAGAAGCGGCTTTGACGATCATCACACTCAGCTCATCTATTCATACACTAACTGAAAATCAAGGTTAGGAATTACATTGCTTGCTTTGTATAGTAATGACAATGTTGGTCTTAAATATTAGTTTGTAATTCTGGAACAAAGTTACAGTTCTATATGATTCTCAAAACAGCGTAGTTAATATCTTCTTTCCATGTAAATAAACCATTATAAACTCGTTAAACCCAAGTTACAAACACTCAATACAAGGTGATAATGTCACTCTATGTAAACCCAGGGGAGAGAAATATGTTTTGATATAACAGTGACATAAGAAGTAAAATATCAGAAAGCTGCAGCAAAAGGCATAGGGCGGGAGAGACAACACAATTCGTTTTTTTTTCTTTCTCTTCAGGACATTTTTTGAATAGAGAACACGCAGCAACGCAAAAATGTGGTGTTCGCGTTTCAAAAGAATTAAAGAATGAGAGATCATACTTTTTCTTCGGTCACAACAAAATCTCCTTGAGGATTAAAAGTACCAGCATGATGAAGCAGAGGATGACAAGAACAGACGCACACATCACCATACCTCCTTGTCTCTGCGTACGTTCCGCCTGTGGAGATTCACAAACGATTCCGCTTAAACTTTTAGTCATTAAACGTTGAGAAAGAGAGGGTATATACTCTGGTCATAAAAAGGTTTACCTTTTGCAGCTGTTTGAGACCATCATCAACTGTGCTAGCAACGTTCTGGATATTATAGTCAATCCGATCAACTATTGTACCCTGTCATAACAAGTTTTGCTTTCAAGTTATAGTCAATGACTCAGAAGGTAGACAGTTATAATAGTGTTATACCTGGTCTATCACAAGCGCGGAAAGATCCTTCATGATCTGAGCAAGCTCGTTTACGGATTCAACAACCTGTAGATGACACAGAACAATGAGAAAGTGACAAGATTATTGCTGTATATGAAAAAAAGTAACAATGAAGAGCATTCAGAGTTGCAAGCACTCACTTGTTGAATCTCTTTCTCCCTCTCTACCGATATTTCCTCGCTCTTTTTTATCTTGCTCATCTGATGGTCACTAAATAACTGAAATAAAATGCATATATTGCATTATTACGTAGTTGGATAAAGGAAAACAATTGTTATAATTTGCGATAAAGGAGTCATACTATATCATCGAAGTCATCATCTTCTGCTCTAGAGCTGCTTCCGTTCAGATTCATCTCTAAATCCGCTCCGTCCTGATGATACATCACAAAGTCAAAGCTTCATGGGAGTACAGAAAATATATATTTCCCCAAAATTTTACAAACTAACAAGGGAATCAATGAAGTTCATATAAACAAAAGTGCAGCTGCAGAACAGAACACGAGACTCAAAAAGTGAGCAACTACAGCATCACAAATAGTGAAGGCCCAATCATAGGAAATGTACGGAACGTCATTGCATACCTCTTTTTGTAGTCTCAAGCGTTTCAAATATGTAGACTGTTTCTTGCGGAGCTCCATAGAGAGGTGTTGGAGGTCAGTAGCAAGAGATCGCTGTTATAAAACACATAAGATTTAAACTTTAGATAGTGCTACAAAAAGAAATGATGCGCACTTAAGAGACAAATCAAGTCCAATACCAACCTGCACATTTTTCCTGACATTTGAATCTTCAGAAGGTCCAGCTGCAGAAAGCCTCTGAAGTTGCTTCTCAGATTTCCTCAATAGGAAAGTTATCTCTTGTGTCAAAGACTCGATTTGATGTTGATCCTCTTTATCATCCCCAAACGAGGGCATCAACGCTTTCGCATGGGCCTTTCCCAATTCCGCCATTTTGGTTCTTGCACGCTGAATATACACAGAAATCTCCTCAGAGACATCAACCCAATCTGGTGGTAACCCCACTGTTACTGTACCTCTACTGGGACATTGAAGAAAGAGGCAAAATTTTCAGCTTTTAACAAATAGGCCAAAGAAATGTATTCAATTACTGTTCTCTTAATAATCAATACGAGGCTGAAAAAAACAACGTTGAACATCTAGCTACAAATTTAAGTGATTAATTCAAAATCCATAAGACACATTGTTGCTAGATGATACCAAATTTCTGCTAAATCAACAACTTACTTCGAAATTCATGAGCTAACACACACTAGCAGCTACAAGAAGCGATAAAATTCTTATACAATCACCAAGCTCTAACACTTCAATGGCGGAGAGAGAGAGAGGAAGAGAAGTACCTCGAATTCCCAGGATCCTCCGTACTGACTGGAGCATAGGACCGATTCGGATTCAATAGTGATGTACTCGCCATCTCGATCACCGGACCTATGCCGGATTTCGCCCCCGTCAACGCATTCTTCTCCGTCACTGTCGACGACGAAGACGATCCCAGTGGAGCACGGACGCTCCTCAGAGAGTTTCTGTACTTCCTGAACAACAGCGTACGATTTCTAGTCGCCATATCAGCCAAATATTAAACCCTACAAGAATCTCAGTTCCACATCCAAATTGACAAATAACCAAGATCTCGATGTTTAGATAGATTTTCGCTTCCCCTCCGATCGGAAGCTATAGATCTGAACAGGATCGAGGTTTCATCAGAGAAAACAACTAAACAACGCGAGTTTTTTCGCGCCAGAGAAACGATATGGGTGCTCGGTGACCGGCCGATCGCCGGCGGGATCAAAATTCTCCGACGGAAGTTAGCTCCCAGATTTTTTAACAAAAAAAAAAGGTTAGATCCCAGATTTTATTTACGAAATGGAATTTTCACTATGTTGTTCGGAAACTGGAACTTTTTTTTAAAATAAAAGCAAGTCGTAAATAAAGGGAAACTTATATACAAAAAAGATCCCTAACTTTTACAAGATCACAGAAAAATCCTTAACTTTTGTGTAAGTAAAGAAATGTCAAAGTTACTCTTGACCATGCAAAATTGGACCCAAAATTAATCAACATTAATAATAATTCAAGTAAACAGTTAAATCTCCATTATCTGAAAAAATCGGTTTCTGTTTTTAAAAATGTTTTAAAAAAATCCGCAAAATCGATTTTTGGAAAAGAACAAAACTCTAATTATACGGTAAAAATAGTTTAAACTAGTGAAATAATAAATTTGTGTTAACAAAAATCTGCAGTAGTCTGTAAACAAAACAAAAAAACACTACAGTAGTCGATTTGTTTTAATTTTTTTTAAAACAATCATTTGTCACCTTCGAATCCAAAAATCAATATAAAGATTTCGAGAAACAAAAATCGTTTTTTTCTGTAAACAGAAACTTAACTGTTCCCTTAGATGGTTAACTTAATTTTGGGTCTGATTTCACGTGGTCAGTAATAATTTTGGTAATTTTTAGCTTACACCAAATTTGAGATTTTTGTTGCGCATTTGTAAAAGTTGGGTAACCTCTGAATTTCACTTTAAAGGGATGATTCGATTGTGGGCTTAATTTATAAATACTGAATCTTAATGGGCCTCAACAAATTTGAAGGTTTTTTTTAATTTTTCCGCGAATGAGAGTCATCATTGAAAGCGAAACGTTTTTAAAAACAATTAAAATAGGTAACTAAAAATTAAAGAAATTATCTCCAGTGTCTCTCACTCTCTGTCCAAAATAATTAAAACGAGGAGGAAAAATAAAATAAAATAAAAAAGACAAAAGCTTTGTTAAAACCGACCCAGAATCTTGGTCTTTGTAATCTGTCTTACCATTTCCTTGGATTTCTTGAGACAATAATCGGACTCCGAACCCAGAAGCAATTTTCTTTCGTAAATCGATTGTGAATCTTGTCGATTTCTTCAAAGCTTTATTCGTGTAGGAAAACAAAGAAGTAAAAACAGAATCGACTTTTTCCGGGTTTTTGATTAATTAGTTTTGTCAATAATGGATTCTGATTCATGGAGTGATCGTCTCGCTTCGGCTACGAGGAGATACCAGCTGGCTTTTCCGTCACGATCTGGTGAGTTTAAAGGATGTGAAATTTTCTTCTCCCTCTGTTCTTCGCGATTTTCTGATCTGGAGTGTGTTTTGTTGGCTAAAGATTGATGGGTGAAGGAAGTTAGGTGATAGACTTGAGTTTTCTTTCCGATATAGAATCTCGATTTTGTTTGGAGATTGAACAAAATTTACGGGAAATCTTTGATTTTGTTTGGAAGATTTTGTCATTTGTCTTATAGCTTTAGGCTTTGCTTGATACCTGAGAAAGTGAAGAAAAGGGGTTTCTCTATTTGATTGATTCATTGACGAAGCAGGGCTTGATATTGATATGAACATTTGTTGATTGTTTGCTTCTGGGTTTTGCCCGATTGCTGAAAAAATGGATAAAAAATATCCAAAGTTGCAGTCTTTGTAGCATTTTAGACTTTTAGTTACTCCTTCGATGCTACTACGCTCAGTGTTTATGAACATGAGGAAAGAAGTTTCGTTATTTCGTATGCTGTAACCACAGAATTGAGTAGAGTTTTAGCCTTCCGATTATTCTCTTTGTTTTATTGTAACTTTGCGGTATATTTTTTTGATGGAAATTTCTATGAAATTGCAGATACGTTTTTAGGGTTTGAAGAGATAGATGGAGAAGAAGAGTTTGCTTGCCCTTTCTGTTCTGACTATTTTGACATTGTTTCTCTTTGCTGCCACATAGATGAAGATCATCCTATGGAAGCCAAAAATGGGGTAAATTTTCTCATCTTACAAAACAAGTATTTATCACATTTGAAGCAAAAAAATGTGTATATATACATTCCTGATTCATTACATGAAAGTTAAGAGTTAGCATTTTCTGTGTTTCTTGGAGGATATAACAGAAGCAGCTGCCAATTGAAACTCTATGAGCACAAATATGACGGACTAATAGGATTAGCTATAGTTTGTCTATTGAACCTATATCTGGGGAATTTTGTTTGGATTCTGTGAAAACTTGACATTGTTATTGCAGGTATGTCCGGTTTGTGCGGTTAGGGTGGGTGTTGACATGGTTGCTCATATAACCCTTCAGCACGCAAATATATTCAAGATATCCTTTTTTTTTTTTCTTTTTAAGTCTTATATTAACAATCAATTTTTTTTCTCTAACTTGCCTTTTGGTTGTGTTGTAACACGCCTTAACGAGATATTACATGCAGCGCAAGAGAAAATCAAGAAGAGGCGGGTCACATTCCACGTTATCGATCTTGAGGAGAGAGTTTCCTGATGGAAACTTTCAGAGCCTATTTGGAGGATCTTCGTGTATAGTATCTTCTTCCCCATCATCTAATGTAGCAGCTGACCCATTGTTGTCATCGTTCATTTCGCCAATTGCTGATGGGTTCGTCACTTCAGAATCATGTGTATCTGCAGAAACCGGCCCTCACAAGAAAACATCAAATCAGAGTTTACCTGAACGGTATGCTTCCTCCTTCTCAATCATCTTCTCTGCCTAAACCCCCATCACTCTTGTTAGTTAAAGTTGTCATTTTCTGGTATTTCAAAAGACTGATGAATTTCTAAAGATCTTATTTGAACCTAAATAATTCTCAGCTACTTCGCGTTGGATCATTTGACTATCCTCTTTCTTCACTGAAATTTGTGATCTTTGGATCAAACATTTGTATCGTTTGGGAACTTGGGATTTTATGAGCGAAATTGAAACTCTCGGATCAAGTTGAGTCGTATACCTACGTATGGATCACTGATGAAGATTTTGTCGATGATAGGAATACTAAAAAGCCGTCTCTTTCAGCTGAGGATCACAAGCAGAAGGTGAAACGGAGCCAGTTTATTCGAGAGATTTTGAGCTCTACGATTCTTGATGACGGCTTATAATGGAGAATATTGCTTCCGGTAACTTCTCGGCAACGAGGTAACTCCATGTTCTGTCGCGGGAAAATGTACGGATTTGTAGTTTATGGGGAACAAATAAAAGGAGAGAGCTCTTGTAGAGAAAGAGAGAGAGATTATGAATGTAACGCTCAAATTGTCTGTAGGTCATGAAACAACCGGTATCTATTTCATCGTATTTGATTACAATTATTCGTTTCTAATTCCTTGGTTATTTCCGGTTTACGCTCAAATCTGTGAAGCTCGCTAAATTGGGCCATATACACGCAAGTAGACCAACTATCAATATTTAAAAAATGCTTATAGTTCAGACCAAGATAAATGATTAAAATTAAGCAATGATTTAAAGACTGAGATGGTAGGGGCTGCGCGAACGCAAACCCCCTCTGCCACAAATAATGACGTAGGCTCTTCCACTTGGGAAGACCTTAAGCTAAGCACCCTTCCGTTATGTGCAATGGAAGTCACTAGCCTAGGCCACTCGTCTTCTTGATCGCGAGTTGACCCCGTCCAGGTAAGTACTTTGAACGATGTCACGAGTCTCTTTAATACCCACTTCTCGTAGCCTACTTTGTTTCTTGTTACCGATGTGGGACGTCTTTCGCACCGCGTGCCGTTTTTGTTGAACAGCGTGTCGGACAGGCTTAATAAAACGTGCATGGCAAAGAGCCCAAGACCGTTTGTTTAGATTATGTACTGGGCCGATCTCTTTCGTGGCCCAAACTCAATTTGTGGTATTATAATGCCATCAATTTATGTTCTGTATCCGATTTACCTCAATTATTGAGTTATGCAAATGAAAAGTACAGGTAGTGCTGGCTAAAGCCAGAACTAACCTTGAGAATTAATGAGCTGTAAATGTGTGTGCAAAACAATAATCTCTAAGAATAATATGTAAGTTAAATTCATAACTAATTAGGAAGTTATGTAGAGAACAACTTTAAAAATTAAAATTGTGAGTTTAAGTGGAAAGGTAACCTAGGGATGAGGAAGTCACGCAGAGAACAGTTTAACTATCGAAACTTTTTAACTATGTTAACAGTGCATTTGCTATTAACAGGTATAAGCTTTTTCCTTTCACTGATTTTTCTACAATATAGGAATGGAACTATATGTCGAGAACATTATTAGAAGGAATTAGTGCTTCCGATTATGTGGATTGCATGTCCAACAGAATAATATACGATGTAGAAGACGAATTGTAAAAGTTGAATATTTAAAAAACGGGATCAAAACGAAAAGTAATTAGAAAAATATTTAAAAAAAATTGGCCAACTATCAAAACCAAAAGTAAGAAAAAGAAACAACCTAAAAGCAAGGTTCTTTAATTCCTTTACTACCGTAAACGTATACACTAGACTTCCACTTGAAAGTCCTTAGTTCGTGCATTCAAGTGGAATGCATATGCAGATCTAATCCATATAATATATTTGTTGATTCGTGCATATTAAAAAGTTGGATAGTTGATTTCGTATGTTTATAAGCTTATAGATTCTTTTGGAAAAAAAGACAATATTTATTATATCTCTTAAGAACATAAAATATATAGTTGGTGATTAGTCATTCCGTGAAGTTTTTGGAAGTTTATGAAAAAAAGTGGAGCCTTCGAGAGTGACTTACAAATAAGTCGCATAAGAGAATAGGATGGACAATATCTTCTATTTTTTTAATGAATGTAAAATTTATTCAAAAAAAACTTTTTACAACATATGCATCCTGCAATAGAACGTTTTGTAGCTGTAGAAAATTTGAAAGGGAAAAACGAAACTCAGAATGAAAAAGAAACTTGATTTTAGACTCGGATGGACAATATCTAATGCGACTGTTCTCTCTTCTTTTTTTTTCTTTTTTTTTCCGGGAAGAAAAGCAAAATCACTTTAAGAAAGTTAAGGGATTCTTTTATATCTTAGTGTTGTTAGATATTTATATTATAAGGGAATTAAATTTATGATTAACTAGTGCTACAAAAAACTCTTTATCCTATAGTAACAAATTGTATAAAATATATTATTTTATAGTATCATACGTATCTAGAGAAGACGAATCATATATGACCATAAATTAATTAATTAATATGATCGATGAAACAAAATTATATGTGGAATTCTTTCAAAAATACCAAAACGATGCATGTGAAGATGAATAGAGATCGATGACATATAGAACTAATTAAATCGAATATATAGAACTTCTTCATACGCACTACAATATATATTTAGAATATGTGATATTATCGCGTGAAATTGTTTTCTGTATAAAATATAATACAATTGCGAGGAATATTTGGTATAGCGGCCAAATGCAATTATCACATACTTCATAACAAAATAAATGTCACAGCCAGCTGCTTGTCTCCTATTGATGATCTATAGGTTCTACCGAAACCGGTTCATGACACTTTTGCCTAATTATGATCTGCACGTTATTCCGTCTTTCAAAACAAAAAAAATGTACTACTTGAACCGTTTCAAGTTTCGTGTGTTATCCTGTAAAAGTTGCCTCTTTTGATTTTATAGGTAGGTACACTTTGTAACTTTTGTAGAATCACCTTACATCGTCATCTATATCCTTGGTAGCTTGTCAGATTGATGTGGATATATAACATGCTTTGATTTGTATCTAAGACCTGCTTTTTAAACCCAAACGTACATTCAGAACTAATCAATGAATACTATTTGATATCTTCACCAACCTACATTTTCAGTTTTGCTTTTGATTCGCAATCTATACCCTGATTTGATCAATCACTAATTATGGGGCTGTGATGCTTTCTTAACGTTCGGGTTGTGATGTAATTGATTAACAAAAATGTATGAATTTATTTGTGTGGAGAATAACAGAAAACAAGAAAAAAGGCTGATAAATAATAGATGCTTGAATTATTTGTTGGTGAATATATTTATTTGAGTTCCGAAACATTAAAATTGATATTCGAAGTATGATGAAATACTTGTGTGATGTTTTATATAAATATTAATATTCAATCTAAATAAAAATGATTTGGAAAATATATTAGGTTGTTTTTCTGTCAACCACACAAAAAACGTAGATCGCTAATCCATAAAAAAATATTTTGCTCTAGATATTTAAGAGAAAGTAATGGTAAATTAAGACTAGAAATGAGGTATAGTTAATGGAAGTGGATATCTTTTGTTATAAGATAATAGAAGTTAACAATTTTTTTTTTTAAAAAGATAGTAGAAGTTAACAAGCGCACAGTTCATTAATTGGTAATGTGTAGGCGAGGAGAGAAAGCTGGTAATGGGATATATAAGCTTAAGCACTACATATAAACAAAAGCAAGCACTAAACTTAACCAACTAAACGATATTGTTTACTTTTCTCAATTTAATCTTAACTTCTTACAAATATATTTATACACTCGTTAATTTCTCCGGAATTAGACGTACAGAGCTTATATATACACGTGTGTACCGCCAGGTTCACAGAATAACTTGAAAGTATTTTAAAAGAAACATAACAAAAAAGGAAACAAAAGGACAATGTATGAAGACACATGGAAACCTAGTTAAGAAGAACATCTCAACAAGTGTCAATCTAGTCATGTGATTTTATGTGTTTGGTCTATTTACAGAATTTATAAAAGGTTAACTCTAGTAGACTTAGTAGACTTTATATTAAATTTGATAGGGAATGAGTCACGAGCTTTATAATAGCAAATATTGGCATGTCATTGTTGAAGTTGTCAGATTGCTTACTTTATATATTATAATTTCTGAGTGGTGATCCTTTTTTTAATATCATCATATGACGTATATACAAATTTTAAAATTAAAAGCTTACAAGGACCACAATCATAATAAACGATGCAATTGACAACCCAAGCACTACTCTATCTCTTAATGGAAAATATGAAAAATGGAAAATGGTTTTAAGTGGGATCATTGTAGCTTTTGAAGAAAGCACGTCAAGCCAACGCTACAGTTAAATCAAGAGCAATAATTTTACTTATTTTTTTAACTTATATATCTCCAAACAAAGTAGAAAGTAGAAAAAAAAAAAAAAAAAACAGAGTAGCATAAAAGTTGAAGGGGATTGGTGGATGAAGCTATAGTTGCCATATACACTTGTAATTCATATATTGGCTCGTCTCTCTCAATCTTTTATTTCTCTCTCTTCTAGTATTGTGTGAATGAATCTCTGTTTCTTGTTTTGGAACCGACATGGCTCCTAACGATTGGGCTTTTCTCTGCCTCTTCCTAGGAATCTGAAGCTCTCTCTCTCACTCCCTCTGTGTAAGCTTTCCTCAATCTCTTCTCTTTTCTTTCCTTTCTTTCTTTTAGATTCACATAGGTTTTGGTGTGTTTGATTTTGACCAACATCTGGGTTTTTATGTATTTCTTACTCATCTTCTTTTTGGAGTTTGTTTGCTGATTGGGAGTCTTGTCTAGTGTTTGGTTTGTTAAAAGATATCAGTTTCTGTGTCTTATCTTTTCGTTTCTCACAATATTTTTCTTTCTTTAGACAACAAGTCTGTCTCTTGATGATGATTCACATATGGGTTTCGTCATTCGTGTGGTTTTGCGTAATACCCAATCCCAAAGTTCCTACCTTTTTCTACAAATTTTCCCAATTGGGTTTGAAATTCGACAAAGATTTCACATCGAAACTATTTACTTTGTTGACTTTTTTTGTTGTTGTTTATCTTTCACAGGAACAAATCTTTCATCTCGGCAACATCGAATCGTGACTTCCTTTTTTTTTCTTTTCACTTTCTGTATTGGATTTTGGAGATGGCTATGCAGACTGTGAGAGAAGGTCTTCTCTCTGCTCCACAGATTTCTTGGTGGAGTGCTTTTGGATCTCCGCCGTTGGCTCCGGAGAGTCTCACCGGCGGTTCTGACTCATTCGCCGGGGTTAAGGTCGGATCTGCCGGAGAGACAGAACAAGGTGTGGATAAACAGAGCAACTCTGCATCTCACTTAGCTTTCTCACTTGGTAACTCTTAACTTCTCTGCCTTTCTCGTTGAATGTCTTTAAATGGATGGTTATAGTGATATTTCAAAATTCTCAAAAAGTGGATTTTTGTGGGAAGTTCTAGGACATGTTTTGCTAGTTACTTATTATAGGTGTGAGAGTGAATGTAACTGAGCAATATTGTCTAAAACAGAATCTAAAATTCTTCAGACACTACAAAAGATGAGAAAGGGAGACATTTGGTGTGCTTTAAATTCTGAATTATAAAATGTTTATTTTTTGTAGATAATTGTGAATCTAAAATTGCAATTTGTGTATGCTTCTAGGTGATGTAAAAAGTTCAAGAGTTGTGCCAAAGCCTCATGGAGCTGCTTTCTCAACGCAATCGCCTTGTTTGGAACTTGGATTTACTCAGCCACCGGTACAGTTTTCCGCATTGAAAAACATGTAAAAAATAACCCTATGATCTATTTCCATTATTTTGCTACTGAGTGTGTATTTTTTTTGGGGGGTCATTTAGATGTACACAAAGTATCCTTGTGTGGAACAACAACAATACTATGGAGTTGTTTCAGCCTATGGATCTCAGAGCAGGGTAATGCTTCCTCTAAACATGGAGACAGAAGATGGAACAATCTATGTCAACTCAAAGCAATACCATGGAATCATCAGGCGACGCCAATCCCGTGCAAAGGCTGCTGCTCTTCTTCATCAGAACAAGCTGAGTAGTAGATGCCGTAAGGTAAATTATAACATATCAAAAACTATTTGATGCTTTTGTTGCAAATCAATTCCAGTTAGTGTTTTTTGGCCTTATGTTTTATGTATGTGGCAGCCATATATGCATCATTCGCGCCATCTCCATGCATTGCGCCGTCCTAGAGGATCCGGTGGGAGATTCCTGAACACCAAAAGTCAGAACTTGGAAAAGGAAAAAAGTGGAACCAATGCAAAGAAAGCTGATGGAGCTAAGCATACTCAGACTCAGTCTCAGCCTCAGCAAAGTAATTCTCAGAATTCTGAAGTTGTTCATCCGGAAAGCGGGACCATGAACTTATCGAATGGATTAAATGTCTCGGGATCAGAAGTTACAAGCATGAACTACTTTTTAAGTTCTTCAGTCCATCCCCTTGGTGGTATGGTAATGCCTAGCAAGTGGATTGCAGCAGCAACGATGGATAATGGTTGCTGCTTGAATTTCAAAACATGATCCTTTACCGTTGTTTCTCAGTCGAACGGAGAAAGAAAAAAACTCTTTTGTCTTGAAAAAGAACAATGAGTTTTTTTTCTTGGTTTAAAAGGATTTTCCTTTTAGCCAATCCATATTAGACTGTGAACAGGCAAATCATCTTTGGCTCAGTCTCTATTAAAGTGAAAAAACCTCTAGCGTAAAACTAGTTAAAACTGGTGCAGAACAATGATGGGCTTTGGCAACTAAACCCACTTGTTCCAACTCTATTGTATAATTTTCTGATGTCATATGTGTGTGTGTTTTTATGTTTCCGAAACAATTGTAAGAAGAAGTTCAAGTTATGTGGCTTGTGTAACATATTTAAGACATGCTTTTGTATATTTGGTCGAATTTATGTCCCTATTATTTGCTTATGTCAATAGTATTCATAGCCAATTTGAGTTGGCAAACTTTTTTTATATGATTTGGCTTGGGAAGATTTAGCCATCATTATTTGTATTTTTTGAAGTGGTTTTTTGGGTTTTGGTGTAGATTTTAGTTGTTTCACAAATTTGAATTGTATTTTTTTTTAGTTTTTTGTTATTATCTATATATTATTTTAAAAAAAAAACGTTTTAAGTTTTTGATGTGTTTAAATTACTAAAATTACTATATAAATTTTATTTATAAAAAAAATTACAATTATTTTTTTTTATAATTAACATCAAAATATCGATTAAAATATACATAGGTTTATTTAAAATTTTTTTTTTTTTAAAAAAAGCACACTATTGTTTAGGAAAACGTTTAAAAAAAAAAATCTGGAATGGCTATAAAATAGATTTGAAAAACTACAACCAATCAAGTTTTTCAATCCCAATTGTCTTAGGGTTTAGTCAATGGATGTCAAAGAGACGGCAACAGAAGCCATGAAGGAATCTTCGGTCAAGCGTAAGGCGGAGGCCGACCCGGCGGAGGAGATTGAAGAGAGCGGCGATGATTTCGTTGACTCTGACGAAGAGAATGAAGAGAGCGGCGATGATGAATTCGTTGACTCTGACGACGAGCTCATAAAGCCGACGTGGTGGACCGTTCCTGAATGGGATGTGGACAGCTTCGATGGTCTGGAGTATCATTCCTCTCAAGAGGAGGATGAAGAATTGCTCGATGAAGAGGCTCGAATCAAATGGCGCCGCTATAAACGCCTGGTCATCGAGAGCAAGGTAACCCACATTGTTTCTTCTTCTTTCAATTTGAACTAAATCCTTGAATTTGAGATCGTAATTTGTTTTCTGGATTTAGGGGTTTTACGTGGAGCCAGGGCTTAGGTACTCCTTCTCAGGTATCAAACCAGTCGGTGATTTGGAATTGCCTGCGGGTTTCGACCAAAACTACCGCGAATACTTTGCTGAGATGGCTTGTCTCTGTCTCCAAAAATATAACCATGACAAGGTTTAGTTATTATAGTGATAAACATTTTTTTTTATCTATATATATCCATATTTAACATTTAACAAAATTGCTTTATTGTTTTCAAAAAGGGATCAAATGTGGAGTTTGTGCAAGTGGTGAGAGGCAATTATACAACGGGATCTAGATCCAAGTCGTACATTACATTTATGGCTAGGGAGAAACCTGATGGACTTCTTGTCGAGTATCAAGCTAAGGTTTGGTGTACGTTTGTTCAAGGCGAGAACTATCCCATCCTCTGTAGGCCGGCTCCTACCACAAAGCCAATTTGAAGGTATGCTTTTGGACCCAAGCTCAAACATGTAAATTTTCTTTATCATCGATGCTTTCTCACAATACGATTACAATTACAATCCACTATGGAGAAGAAGCCTTTTAATTTGGCTTATTCATTTCTATTTGAAATTGTAATTTGTATATGTACATGGTTTCAGAATTGGAGTTTTTCATGCTTAGATAAGAAGATATTTAACTCTACCTAAGCCTTTCTAGAAGGCCATCCTGCTTAGATTCTAGCTTGCTGAATTGTTTCTCTTTTTGTCAGGAACTGGGTGGAACGCGGAGGATAGAATCTACTTCGCTAAAAGGCATCTAGTATGGAAGTTAATGATCTAGCTAGTGGTTGTGTAAACATGTTAAGTTAATAATATTTACTATTATGAAGGATTACTATTGTAATTAGTTATACTTGGGGACCAAGTAGGATATATTCTTGGAGAATAAGTATCGTATCTATATTTCCTTTTCTTTAGAATCTTAGACCGACATGTATAGGTTATAAAGCCTTGTATCGATTCTTTCGGAGGACACAATAAACAGAGCATTCATAAACTTGTTATGGTATCAGAGCGAGGTTTTGATCTTTGCTCGATTTCTCTTTAATTTCTTTGCTTCAATAATGACCGTGAAAGACGTAACCGGTGCTAGTGGTGAAGCAGCTGCCGCCACCGCCGAGAAGAACGCACTCATGTCTCCGTACTATCTTCATCCCTCTGATAGTACCGGACAAGTGCAGACACCCATTCTCTTGAATGGAGACAACTATGAACGATGGGCAAAATTGATGTTGAACTCGCTTCGAACAAAGCGAAAGTTAGGTTTTGTTGATGGATCCCTTAAACGTCCAATCAACAATCCTGAGGAAGAAGAAAAGTGGGACATGGTCAATTCAATGATCATAGGATGGATCTACAGTAGCGTGGAGCCTAAGTTACGACCATCTATTTCTCTTGTTGACAGTGCGAAGGTGATGTGGGGAAGTCTTCAAAGACGTTTCTCCGTAAGCGATGACACACGAATTCATCAACTACACGCGGATATAGCCTCCTGCAAACAGAACGGTGAAGCAGTTGAAGTGTATTTTGGAAAATTGAAAGTTATGTGGGATGATTTGGCAAATTTCGACAAGGGATTCTCTTGTTGCTGTGGAAGTTCAGAGTGTGCTTCAATGTTGAAGTACGAGAAGAAGGAGGAGAAAATCAGAGTGCATCAATTTTTAATGGGACTTGACAACTCCCGTTTTGGCACTACACGCTCAAATCTGTTGAGTAGACAAACAGAACTTAACTTAGACTCTGTTTACTCTCAGATTATCCAAGAAGAACGTCACTTGAATGTGATGAGAAGCGATGAAAGGATTCCGGTGGTTGGTCTCTCGGCGATTGACACAATCTTCGGTTATGACTAATGCACAGGCTGTGGCGACTCGTTTCATGAAGTCAAATTCAGTTTGCTCTCATTGTGGTAAACCGGGTCATGATTCAGGTCATTGCTTTCAGCTTGTGGGATATCCTGAATGGTGGGAGAAAGAAAAACCCTCTGGTGGTAGAGGAGCTAACGGTGGTAGAGGAGGAAGAGGTCGCGGAGGTGATAATAATGGAAGAGGTCGAGGTGGACGTGGTTTCCGAGCTTACAACGCACAGATTGGAGATTCGGCTTCTACAAGTGATGCTCACACTTCTGGGATTCCAAACTTCACTCCAGATCAGTGGGCAACACTAGCTCAATTTGTGAACAATCAAAAACAGAGTACAAACACATCCGAAAAGCTTTCGGGTAAGAAAGAAAAACTGCTTTTATTTGGAAAAGACAGACGATATGATATCATTATTGACTCTGGAGCTTCTCACCATATGACGGGTGATATTCGACTTCTCACTGATGTTGAAACGATTGATCCATGTCCGATTGCATTGCCTAATGGACAACTTACATGGGCAACAAAGCATGGGTGTTTGAATCTTGGAGATCGTCTTATTTTACGACGAGTTTTCTTTGCTCCAAATCTATCTGTCACTCTTATTTCAGTGGCTCAGTTACTTCGTGATATTGATGGCTTCGTGTTGTTTACTAAAAAATTTTGTGTGATACAGGACCTCGCTTCGAAGACTTTGATTGGTGCGGGTGAAGAGCGTAATGGAGTTTTTCATTATAAAGGAGCGGTTGCGGTTCAGGCTGGTCGTGTGGGAAAGCTGCAAACTAGAGATTTGTGGCATTGTCGTATGGGGCACCCGTCTTCTAAAGTTCTTTCAGTTTTATCGTCTGTTGGTGGTTTTTCTAGTCATTTGGGAGATATTGAGAATTCTTGTGGGATTTGTCTACGAGCTAAACAAACTCGGGATTCGTTTTCAGTTAGTACTAATAAAACAGATGCGTGTTTTTCTTTAATTCGTTGCGATCTATGGGGACCTTACAAAGAACCTGCTTCTTGTGGAGCTCGATATTTCCTTACCATCGTTGACGATTTTTCGAGAGCGGTTTGGACAATTTTGTTATTAGAGAAGAAAGATGCACCAAATGCGTTGAAGACTTTTTGTGCTTATGCTGAACGACAATTTCAAAAACAAGTAAAGACGGTACGAACTGATAATGGCTCGGAATTTATTTGTTTAGGACAGTATTTTGCAGATAATGGCATCCTTCATCAGACCTCTTGTGTTGAGACCCCTCAACAGAATGGACGGGTGGAAAGGAAACACCGTCATATATTAAATGTGGCTCGAGCTTTGTTGTTTCAAGGTGCACTTCCTAAACGGTTTTGGGGTGAAAGTATAATTGCGGCGACTTATTTGATTAACAGAACACCTTCGGTTCTGTTGCAGAACAAGACACCATATGAGCTCTTACATGGTGTTCCACCGACCTATGATAATCTCCGCATCTTTGGTACTCTTTGTTATGCTCGGAGATTGTCTAGAGGAAAGGATAAGTTTGATGATCGTAGTGTTCGTTGTGTGTTTCTTGGCTATCCGATGGGGAAGAAAGGATGGCTGGTTTGCGATCTGGAAACAGAGCACATTTTTGTCTCCCGAGACGTTGTGTTTCATGAATAATTTTTCCCATTTCTCGAAACAAGTGTTCATGATAATTCGATGGCGCCTTCATCTGCGAACTCTCATACTCATCCAGGGGTCTTTGATGATGATTTTGAACCTATGGATACTAGCTCTCCCATTCACGAAGTAATGGAAACAGGGGGAGATGAAAATTCTGCTCCAAATGAGACGAACACTCAACCAATTGCAGAGGAGACTCCAATTCCCGAGCCTGTTCCAACGGTTACGGAAGAAGCTGATGTTTTGGGTAAAGGCAAACGTGCTAAATTCCCATCAGTGTTACTCAAGCCTTATGTCACCTACACAACACGCATTAATGAAAAACTCCCTCAAGCTTCTTCTCCGTCTCCACCAAAGTCTTCGGGTACGTGTTCTTATCCATTGAGTCATTATGTCTCTTGCCATCGATTTTCTCCTCATCTACAGGCCTTTATGGCGGCTATTGAAGCACACATTGAACCGAAATCTTTCAAAGAAGCACTTGAGGATGAAAGATGGTGTTCTGCTATGAATGGAGAGGTTGACGCTCTTGAACGAAATGAGACATGGACCATTACTACTCTACCTCCGGGTAAACAAGTCATTGGTAGTCAATGGGTTTACAGGATAAAGTACTATTATGATGGCACTCTCGAACATTATAAAGCACGGTTAGTTGCTCTTGGTAATCGACAAGAAGAAGGTGTGGATTATAATGAGACATTTGCACCTGTTGTGAAGATGAATACAGTAC
Organism: Kernera saxatilis; assembly: GCA_900406395.1. Taxonomy (NCBI): domain Eukaryota; kingdom Viridiplantae; phylum Streptophyta; class Magnoliopsida; order Brassicales; family Brassicaceae; genus Kernera; species Kernera saxatilis. The sequence continues at coordinate 59,943 of OVAY01000062.1, forward strand.
GAATTTTACTCGGTGTCTCTGCAGCAAGAGATTGGGAACTCCATCAGATGGACGTTCATAATGCTTTTCTCCACGGTGAATTAGAGGAAGAGGTTTACATGAAGCTTCCGCCTGGTTTCTCTTCGTCTATTCCGAATCAAGTCTGTAAGTTAAAGAAAGCTATTTATGGTCTTCGGCAAGCTCCCCGATGCTGGTTTTCTCGTCTCTCTAAAGCATTACTTGAGTTCGGTTTCAAACAGAACCGTCATGACTATTCTTTGTTCACCTTGATGCGTGGAGGTTCAACAATGTTTGTGCTTGTCTATGTCGACGATTTGATCATTGGTGGTGATAATGCGACACTTATTTCTAGTTTTAAGTCTTATCTAAGCCGGTGTTTTCATATGAAAGATTTGGGTTCATTAAAGTATTTTTTGGGTATTGAAGTTTCACGTGGTAAAGAGGGGATTTACTTGTCCCAATGCAAATATGCGCTTGATATCATTTCTGAATGTGGTTTGCTTGGCTCAAAACCGGTGGATTCTCCTATTGAACAATATCACAATTTGGCTCGTGATGAGGGTGATTTCTTTACGGATCCAGCTCAATATCGTCGGTTGGTGGGTCGTTTGGTTTATCTTGTGGTTACAAGGCCAGAATTAAGTTACACGGTTCACATATTGGCTCAGTTTTTACAACATCCACGTTTGAAGCATTGGGAGGCTGCGCTCCGCGTCGTTAGATATTTGAAGGGTGCGCCTGGTCAAGGGGTACTTTTAAGCGCCAAGAATGATCTCTCTTTGTCTGCGTATTGTGATGCTGATTGGGCTGCGTGTCCTCTTACTCAAAGATCTCTCACTGGTTATATCATTATGCTTGGCGATTCTATTGTTTCATGGAAGACGAAGAAACAACCGACGGTGTCAAGATCATCGGCAGAGGCAGAATATCGATCTATGGCAATGACTTATAGTGAACTTAAGTGGACAATTGCATTGCTGGACTCATTGGGGATTAAACGTCTTCACCCAGTTCCTTTTCACTGTGATAACAAAGCAGCTTTGCATATCGCCGCTAATCCTGTCTTCCATGAACGAACTAAGCATATAGAGGTTGATTGTCATTTCGTACGAGACGCTGTTTTGGATGGCATTATTGCGACTCAACATATTGGAACCGTTGAACAGCTTGCTGATCTCTTAACCAAGCCACTTGGTCGACAACAACTTCGGTATTTACTAGACAAGATGGGCGTTCGCGATCTACACGCTCCATCTTGAGGGGGAGTATTATGAAGGATTACTATTGTAATTAGTTATACTTGGGGACCAAGTAGGATATATTCTTGGAAAATAAGTATCGTATCTATATTTCCTTTTCTTTAGAATCTTAGACCGACATGTATAGGTTATAAAGCCTTGTATCGATTCTTTCGGAGGACACAATAAACAGAGCATTCATAAACTTGTTATTTACATTTCCCTCGTGTTGCCAATATCTAAGGATACTACAATGTTTGACTCCCTATTCCTTGTTTATCTTAACTTAATGACTTCGGTAACCGTCTGTTTGTAATCCTATATCTATGGAAGGATGACTTGTCTAGTTTATTCACCTTTTTGGGGGTAATCTGATTATTTTTCATACGATATACTGATATAGGGAGTTTTAACGGGAGGGACCATAGAAAACGAGGAAAAAGAATCAATCAATATCATGAAAAAGACACAACAATATGACAAGTCATGGTAAATACTACATAGAGACAACACCGTTTCCTGAGGAGGGTTATAATATCAATGACACATCTTTGTAATATTCCCCTTACCAAAAATACACGATTACTTTGAAAGATTTTCTATGAGCTATTATCTCGTCTTTGCGATTTCAAAGACCTGGTCTCATCTAGTGATCGTCAAGATGGTATCAGATATTTTCGTCATTTCTTGCTGACCGAGACTTAATTATTAGTGTCACACCACTTTTCTGATACAGGTTCTTCAGCACCAGAAAACGAGAAGAAAACATAATTTGAAGAAATCCCCCTGTTTTGCCCTGCTGGATCATATGTTTCTCTAAAACATCCTAGTGTAAGCGACAAAATTTGAAGCTATTTAGGAGGATTGGAATTTTTCGCTATTTGTGATTATAATGAATTATAAAAATGAAAAAAGTTTCATATTGCTATTTAAATGTTGGAATATGTCAGTGGTCTCGACACTAAAGAGGAACATTCGATACTAAATTTGCCGATGTGTATTCTCACAAATTTTTTGTTAAAAATAAATCAAGACTAGGATCTGATCACAGGTACGTGCAAGGTTATATTTCTTAGAGAAATTAATATGATATATAATCTTAAGATATAATTTAATCGTAAATAGTATATGATGTTACGTATATATTTTCAATAATAATAAAAACATATCTAACCTTTATCACACATATATATATATATATATTTTTGGTGATATATATATATATATATATATATATGTGTGATATATATCTAAACATATCTAACCTATATATATATATATATATGTGATAAATACTTTAAAATACCACTAAAATAAGTTTTTGTTCTAAAAATACAATCACAAACATTTTTTTTTTAAAAATACCATTAAAATTTTATTTTTCAAAAATAACACAAACACTGAAATTAATTTTTAAGTATAATAAATTGTTGGGTTTGAATTTAGTATTTAGGATTATAATTTAGTTTTATGGGTTTAGGGTTTAAAGTTTAGTTTTAGTTTGTAGTTTTTTTAGAAAAAATAATTTTTTTATGGTATTTTTAGAAAAAAGTTTAGTGATAACATTTTTAGAACAAAAAATTATTTTAATGGTGTTATTGAAAGTTGCCCTATATATATTATGTAAGCAAATTTTAGTCTTTATTTTATTGTAAAGAGTTATTTAATATCTTTAAAATAAAATATTTTACCATAACTTATGGAAGATTATAAAGGAGTTTGCTGGAAAAAAGAAAAAGATTATAAAGGAGTTTTTCTTTGTCACCAGAATTTATAAAAACATTTATGGGATATCTAAATATTCGGTCCATAAGAATGGCGACCAATCACATTAGATGTAGTTATATAATTATTTACAACGTATGATAAAGGTTATGAATGGCAGTAGCGTAAATATATGTCCTGGGCAGAGGGTAATTAGAGATTTCAGGACTTGCAATATATAATTCGTTCACTTTTCTGGTTCCCAATTGTCTAGGGTTTGCTCCGATAATCGATAGCCGATGGATCTCAATGATTGCGCAGCCGAGACGACATGTCCCATGGAGGAGTCACCGTCCTTCGCCACTGCTCTTCTGACAAAACGTAAGGCCGAGTCCGACCTGGCGGAGGAGATTGAAGAGAGCGGCGATGAGATTGAAGAGAGCGGCGATGAGTTTGAAGAGAGCGGCGATGAGATTGAAGAGAGCGGCGATGATGAATACATTGACTCTGACGATGAGCTCCTAAAGCCGACGTGGTGGACCACCCCTGAATGGGATGTGGACAGTTTCGATGGTCTCGAGTATCATTCCTCTGAAGAGGAAAATCAATTTTCCGATGAAGAGGATGAACAAAACTGGCGCCGCTTTAAACGCCAGCTCATCGAGAACAAGGTAACCATCCACTCTTTTTCTTTTGAATTCAATGAAATTGAGTGCAACCGAGCCTAATTTGTTAGCTGTATGCCTAACGTGTACCTGCGTTTAGGGGTTTGACGTGGAGCCAGAGCTTAGGCCAATGTTCGGATTCTCACGATTCAAATCAGTCCCTGTCAGTAATTTGGAATTGCCTGCGGGTTTTGGCCAAACCTACCGCGAGTACTTTGCAGAGATGGCTTGTCTCTGTCTCCAAAAATATAACCAAGAGCACAGCAAAATAAATGTTAGTATTGTTATTGGTTTATGGCTAATTATTCCTCACCTTCTTACAAGTATATATGCAACTAAATCTGGTTCCTTTCTGATTGTTTAAAGGGTTTCATTGTGGAGTTTGTGGAAGTGGTGAGAGGTCATTATACAACAGGATCTAGATCCAAGTCGTACATTACCTTTATGGCTAGGGAAAAACCTGATGGACCTCTTGTCAAGTATCAAGCTAAAGTGAGGTGCACCTTTGTTAAAGGCGAGAACTATCCCATCCTCTGCAGGCCGGCTCCTACGGCAAAGCCTTCAAACCAAAACTAGTAAAAGGTATGGTTTTGTTGGACACGGCTTTTCTTTTCTAGTACATGCTTTCTCTGGCTTCGACTTGAGCATGTTTAGAGATGTCATTAGATGCTTTTTCACAATACGGTATTCAGGCATTCCGTCTCATCTCATGTTTTTTAAGAAGATAGGCATAGAATTATCTCAACAAATTGTCTTGGCTGACCATTTATGTCCCTACAACTATCTAAAGTGCACCCTTTTTACTATTTGGTTCCTTGTTAGTGAGAACTCAATTCATCTATATAACTACGGGGACTGATCCACTACTTAAGAAACTAAGGGTTGAGAAGATGCTTTTGACTACTCAAGTCGTTTTGAAATTGTTCATGGTTAGATAAGAAGATATTTTAACTCTACCGTAACCTTTCTAGAAGGCCATCATGTTAGAGTCAACTTGCTGAATTGTTTCTCTTTGTTCTCCTTTGTCAGGAACTGGAAATCTGACGAGTGGATCGATGTGTAATATTTTAACTTAATAGTAAATCATTTTCTTAATATATATGATGTTTAAGTGTCTATTTTATCATTGGTTGTGTTCTTTATCTTAGAGACTAATTAACTGTTTGTTATGTATATTTATCGAAGAATGACATGATTAGTTTCTCTGATAATTTTTCATTGCAATATATGAATTATGACACATGAGCAGTCATGACTCATATCCATATACAAATATACTAATATAGGGAGCTTTTACGAAATGAGCCCAGAGGAAAAAGAAGATCAATATCATATGAAAATGACCGAACAAAATGAAAATTCATCTATTAGATCAATTAAAACTTGAGAGACACTCAAATTTGTTTGTGCTGATTAAAAAAAGAAATTTTTTTTTGTTGCTAATTACAATGACAGAAACGGTCAATTTGAGCCAAAATTAATTTATTAAAAACATACAAACCCGATACAATAAACCATAAAAAATCACAAAATGTTAAAATTAAAGTAAAATGATTAAAAAACAAATAAAAAAAATTAGAGAGCAAAGAAATTTATAAACAAACACTTGTTTGATGACAAATACTTGTTATTGCGCAAAAAAAAAAAACAACAACAAACACTACTTGTTGTACAAATATTCAGGGGTTTGACAAAAAAAAAAAAAAAAAA
>OVAY01000062.1:65270-115039 GCA_900406395.1 Kernera saxatilis
AAAAAAAAAAAAAAAAAAATTCAGGGCTTTTATCGATTAGCCCAACCGGGCCAACCCTAATAAGCTTCCCTTTAACGCCGGTTAATGAAAAAGACATCCCTCGTGTTGTCTCTCGAATTCCCTTCTCTGGTAAGCTTCTTCGATTCATATTCTTTAAACAAATAGTGGTTTCGCATTCCTCCCGTGGCTTCGTTTCTCAACGTTAATTCTCTACTTTTTCTAAGGTCTGCGTCGATCCCAAAGTAGAGAGATTCGAAACCTAATTGTTCCCGTTGTATACTAGGAAGTTTATGTACGAGGGCTCTGTGCAGTTGCACAATTCGCACGCCCTTCAGAATCGGGTGATGTCGATTAGTGGCTAGTGAATGTGAATGCGATAAGAAATTTTGAGGGGGTTGGGTTTTTCTGGGTTTTTGAATTTGTGTTACGTTGCGTTTCGTCTCTGATTACTTTGGCATAATTTATCAATCTGCAACCAGGCTGAATCAACTTTATGTTGACCTAAGAGACGTACACGATTCCACAAGACCGGCATTCATCCTGTAGACATGTTACGATCTGAGCCTTGTGTTCTCTTCTCTCAGACCTTTGTTCATCCTCAATTGGACGAATATGTCGACGAGGTAACCTTAGCTCTAGCTTATGATACATTTAAAAATGCTGCCCTGTGCTCTTTGCTGAGCTTCTAGGGGTATCTATGTTTAATTATGGTTGCGTTTTATCTGGGTCGCCTAAAATGCTTGGGTTGCGAACTACTTGTATGGTCGGAACAAGTATGACATATAGTGGTTTGTCATTTGGTGTAAGAAGTTATTTTTTCAATTTAACACTTATGGGGATTTAGTTTATGCTTCCTTTAATTCTTGTAGGTGATATTTGCTGAGCCAGTAATCATCACAGCTTGCGAATTTTTGGAGCAGAATGCCTCCTCTTCTTCTCAAGCTGTTTCCCTTGTCGGGTATGTTCTTTTGGCTGTGTATTCTTATTTTTCTTTCTAGAGTTTTAACTATTGAGGATCTTGAAGTAGTAATATCCGCCGTTAGAAGTCTTGTTGGAATGCATTGTCCCATGTTGTCGACCATATAGCGGTAAACTCTAGTTGACTCTTTGTTGCTAAGCCTTGTTTTAAATTTAAGAGTCCACGATGGTCTATTTTCTATTACTGAAAGGGAGAATGATAAGAAACCTGAATTTGTGCAGGGAAAACCCGAACTTCGTAACTGTAACCAAAAATTTCAACTTTGCAGGCGTGACTTTTTGAAACAGTGTTTTGGTTGAAATGTCCAAACTCTAAAGTTCAGGCTTTTTCAGTTTCTGTTTTTAGTAGACAAATTAGATTTTGGGTCAATTCCCTTTCCAGAAACAAAAACAGTGAACGCATATTGTAGCTGAATCACAACTTGTCGTTAGATTTGTCACATAAATTGCTGGTTTTGTGTTTTTAGTGAGTGACTTGGAATCTGATGACATGTCTTGAGGTTTGTCTTTAGTGTGGGTGATATCTATGGATGTTTATTTAATGTTGACAATATCTTCATTAGGGCAACTTCACCTCCTTCATTTGCATTGGAAGTGTTCGTTCGATGTGAAGGAGAATCAAAGTTTAAGCGACTTTGTAACCCTTTTCTTTACACCCCTTCAGCGCCCTATCCTTTAGAAGTAGAGGTAATTGCTAAGATATGATTTATTTTCAAGTTGATGTTTGTTGCTTTTCCCTTTCATTTTGTTCCGTTTTGGTCTGATTAGTTTGGTATTCTGCGACTGGTGCTGGTGACAACATTTGGAAATGGTTCTTATGTGCAAAGTTTGAGACATGACCTTTCCTGTCCTTGGACTAGTGTAACTGGCTATGAGGACTCAGATTCCGTTGGCTGGAAATGTGACTTACAACAGTATACACTCCCCTAGAGATGTGTATTTGTGAAGTTTGTTAGGCCACATATTTTTCGTTTGATGATAAGGTGTATGGAAAAATAGAGGGAGTAAATAACTTGTAGTAGATGGTAACGGGTTTAGTTTGGGTTGGGAATGAAAGGAGTTTGGAATATTGAATACCTTTTGATTCTTTCATCTTGTGTGTCAAAAGGCAGACCTTCAGCCTGCCTCTATGCTACCAGAAAAGTGGTTGATCATTCCCATTTACAGGGTTCAATTCCTTGCATTATTCTAAGTAGCACCTAGATCTTAATAGACGGTTTTCATCAAAATTGCAGGCTGTTGTAACAAACCATCTGGTGGTTAGAGGTAGCTACCGGAGTTTGAGCTTGATCGTCTATGGGAACATCGTGAAAGATTTGGGGCAGTTCAATATCATTCTTGAAGGTCGTTCTGTAACTGATATTGTAAGTTCCACTGAAGATAATCTTGAGGACTCGCCATTGGTATTGCACTCAGCCAACAGAACAATAGAGGAATGTCTAACCTCTCTAGACATAGCATCTCTAGCCCTGGCTGCTGAAGATGTGCCTGTGGAAGTTAGGCGATTGTTGCAGCTTCTGGTAAAAGTCTTTGACCAGCTAGCTACTAATGATGTAGTAAATAAATTTGTGGATATGGTAGTGTCTGGGGTCTCGTCTTATGTCACAGACAATGTAGATTTCTTTCTAAAGAATAAGAATTTTCTGGCCGTAGCCAGTTCCCTAGATTCTGGGATATTCCATGATATAATTGAAAAGGTTAAGAAAGACATTCTTGATCTCAATGAAATTCAAGAATCAGATCTGCCACTTGGATCATCAGCAGGGTTCAGCTTCCTTGAATCAGAGACTTTTTTGGCCACTTCCCAACAATTGGTTGATATGTTGAGCCCATATATTCAGTTTGAAAGGGATTCCTTGTGTACTGCCCTTCCACAGCTTTCAAAGGTATCGCAAAACTATTTTTAGCTCTCTCACAGTTGGTGATAGAAATTTCTGATATATCCATAGATGATTGCTGTTTATTTTTCTCATTTCAGGGAAAAGCCACTCTTCTAGGTTTAAGTTTGGGCTTTTTATTATGCTCTGGTCGGGAAGGCTGCCTCCATTTGGTCAATTCTGGGGTGATGGATCAACTTCTATATTTGTTTGGTCATGATGTTCAGAATTCTACCACCACTACTTTGCTGTTGCTTGGAGTTGTTGAGCAGGCTACTCGCCATTCAGTTGGATGTGAGGGATTTTTAGGTTGGTGGCCTCGTGAGGATGGAAGTATCCCATCTGGGAAGAGTGAGGGCTACTGTCTTCTGTTGAAATTACTCATGCAGAAACCATGTCATGAAATTGCCTCTCTTGCAATTTATATTCTTCGTCGCTTGAGAATTTATGAGGTTATATCAAGATATGAGGTATTCTCCATATTAAGAATCTTTTTTCGTCGGTATTATCTTAATAGGTCCGTAATGTTAATATCGGTACTTATATTCTTTCTATCAGTTTGCAGTGTTGTCAGCACTGGAAGGTCTCTCCAATTCTCATGGGTGTGAAACTCATAATCTGAATATGCTATCTGATGCTAAGTCACAACTTCAAAAGCTCCAGGTTTGCTGCTGATTATAATTCCATGTTATTGGTCGTTTATACGATTATGTAAACCAACCATTTAACACTGTCACTGGTGTTACTGCTGACTATCAATTCAGAAGCTGATGAAGTCACTTGGATCAGTTGAAGATCCCTCACCATCAGCCTACGCAGAAAGAAGTTTGGTTTCTGATCATTCTGAAGGGTGGTTGTCATACAAAGCCACAAGTAAACTAACTGCTTCATGGGCATGTCCCTTTTCCAACTATGGAACTGATTCGCACATGTTGGCACTTCTGAAGGTAAATCACTTGGTTAAGTTAGTCTTTTAATTTTACCTTAAGCACTATCTTTTTTCCACTTCTTGTTATGTCACTAAAATCAATTTTTTTTTAAGAGTATTCTAATTGATAATCTTACTCGAAGCATCTCACAATGAGCAGGAGCGGGGCTTTCTTCCTTTGTCAGCAGCACTTCTCTCATTGCCTGGATTGCATTCTAAAGTTGGAGACATTATGGATGTCTTTACTGATATCGCAATGTTTATTGGAAACATAATTCTTTCACTTATGTTTTCTCGCACAGGTATTCTTATGTAGCTTTCCCATTAGAACACACTTGATCATTATGTGCCTTAGAGTTGTAACACAGCCTTTTTCTTCTCCTTTCCAGGATTGAGCTTTTTGCTACATCATTCCCAACTGACTGCTACAATAATACAATCTCTGAAGGGATCTGTTGATCTGAACAAGGAGGAGTGTGTCCCTCTTTGCTATGCTTCAATTTTGATATCCAAGGGTTTTACTTGCAGCTTACTGGAAATTGGAATAAATCTTGAAGTGCATTTGAGGGTGGTGGGTTCATGTTACCATAAAGGGCACATGCTTTACATATATAGATTTATATTTGTATCCTACTATTTCTTACACACTTCATTCAGGTGAGTGCGATAGATCGTTTGCTCAAGTCGACTCCGCAAACAGAAGAATTTCTATGGATTTTATGGGAGCTGCGTGATGTTTCTAGGTGAGAAATATTTTGCTGTCATGTCTTGGTGTGCCAAAATCTGCTTTTGTTTGTTATTTGTCTTCTTTTGAAATAAACTTAAAGGCACTATGCAAATACAGGTCTGATTGTGGGCGTGAAGCTTTATTGACATTAGGTGTTTTCCCAGAGGTATGAATCTGGAACCAGGAAACATAATATACTTTTGCTCTTTTTTTCATCGTGTTCTTTGGCAATCTATGATAAACTTGTCTGTCATGAATCCATAATTCTCATTTTTTCATCCTCTGCTTTTGGAGTTGATAATTGGTAAAACATTTCATGGCACACATTTTATTGTTTGAAAGATCATGAGTTTAAACCTTGGTCATTATGGGAACTTTTTGGGAGATTAGTGACGAAAAAGTGTTGCATCTGTGGTCCCCTGTGCTGGTCATGTAAATTTTCAAGGAAAGATATACCCAGCACACCACATCTAGCCCTTTCTATGAGAACAAAAATGGTTTTGAACTGTGAAGATTTAAGATATACATTGTCGATGTTTTCATAAGTTTATTTACTTGGCCTGTACGTTCTATAGGAAACTTGTTAGAGGTCGTTCAACTTTAATGCTTAATGATATTCATTTGGTAGTTTTTTGGCTGACCATGACATCTCCTTGGGGAACTTTAAGAAATCGTACTCTTAAGATGACGGGAAACCTCATGCATGAATGATTGTAATTTTGACTATAAGAAAACAGATAATCACCTCGTTTCTTGTGTGAAATCTGTTATTATTTTTAGTCATTGTTTCTAATTATCTTGTTCCAAGTGGTGTCAATTTTATTGAAGCTCGGATACTTGTGATTTTAAGTAACAGACTTTATCTTCTTTTTTAGGCTTTAGCAGTCTTGATTGAAGCTTTGCATTCAGTTAAGGATGTGGAGCCAGCAGTTGAAAATAGTGGTACGATGCTGCTTCATCTTTGACTTTACTATCTTGGCGTAGTCTCTTGGTCATCTTACTTCAAAACCTCTTACTTGCTTAACATTCTCATTTTCAGGAATTTCACCGCTTAATCTAGCAATATGTCACTCAGCTGCTGAGATTTTTGAAGTCATAGTCTGTGACTCAACTGCATCTTGCTTGCATGCTTGGATTGAACATGCCCCAGTCCTTCATAAGGCCTTGCATACTATTTCACCGGGTGGTTCTAATCGAAAAGATGCTCCTTCACGATTACTTAAATGGATTGATGCGGGTGTGGTTTATCACAAACATGGTGTAGTCGGCCTTTTACGTTATGCTGCTGTCTTGGCTTCTGGAGGGGACGCCCAATTATCATCATCAAGCATCCTTGCACTGGACTTAACACAGGCTGAGAATGGTGTTGGAGAGTCAACGAATGTCTCTGAGATGAACGTCCTAGATAATCTCGGAAAAGTAATCTTTGAGAAATCTTTTGAAGGTGTTAACCTTTCTGACTCATCAATTTCACAGTTGACAACAGCACTTCGGATTTTAGCGCAGATCTCAGATAATTCAGTATGTTATCCTTCCTCATTATTTTATCTAGCAATTGCTTTCTCTTTAGATGTTGTAGGCTTCTTATTTGAGTGTTCTGAAATGTTGTGCTTTGTACAGACTGTTGCTGCTGCGTTATATGATGAGGGTGCGGTTACAGTTGTGTATGCTATTTTGGTCAACTGCAGCTTCATGTTTGAGAGGTCGTCTAATATTTATGGTAAACGACTGTATATTCTATGCTTTTATTTAATAACTCTTCAATGTTTTTGACTCTTAACTTTAGACGTGATGATAAGAGATGGTGGGAAGAGTTTAAATCGCCCACTGGCTGGATAACGTTTTTTACATTTAACCTTTCAATAACTTTCTTCCCATAGGTTAATGATGTTTCCAGCTATTTTTCATCAATCGTTCGATGATTATAGGTGACACTCAACTAGTTTGTTTCTTTTGGACAGATTATCTGGTTGATGACGATCATGGATGCAGTTCTATTTCTGACTTTTTGTCTGAACGTAATCGTGAGCAAAGCTTGGTGGACCTGTTGATTCCTTCCCTTGTCCTTTTAATATCTGTTTTGCAGAGACTACAGGTCTGTTGCTCTATACATTATTAGTTCTTCATTTCATTGTGCGGCACAGATTTGATTAAAAATCTTTTCTCTCGAGAGCCATAGCTTCTGAAATTCTGCCTTTACTTTTCTTTGTTGAGATACAATAGTTGCGGGCTTATGTGTTGTCAATATCCCCTCGGGTCATTGACATTGTCTTTTCTGTCTAAAGGAAGCTAAGGAGCAGTATAGAAACACCAAACTAATGAAGGCGCTCCTAAGGCTACACCGGGAAGTCAGGTGGGTTACTGTGTCTTTTGTTTTAGTAGTATAAGTCACATGCCGATATTTTTATGCAAATTTATGCTTGAGCCACGATGGCTTGTTGTCTTTCCAGCCCAAAGCTAGCTGCCTGTGCAGCTGATTTGTCCTCCCATTATCCAGACTCTGCTCTTGGCTTTGGAGCAGTGTGCCACCTCATTGTGTCTGCCCTTGTCTGCTGGCCAGTTTATGGATGGATTCCTGGGCTATTCCACACTCTTCTTTCCGGTGTCCAGACGACCAATGTTCCTACCTTGGGTCCAAAGGAGACATGTAGTTTCCTCTGCATTCTGGTATGAAAATCTTACACTTCCGCTAATTATTTTTTACTTGGTGATTGTGATGGCATGTGTTATCTGGATCATTGTGAGAAATTCAACAGTTATTTCCAGCAAATACATATGACTCCATCCTAACTTTTGCGATGGAAATTATGCATGTTTGTGTAGTCATTTCATATAAATGGTAACAACTAGAAGATGTCTAATACTTTAAAATGATTTTACCTCAATCTTCATGTATTTCTAATTGCAAGAGCGATATTCTCCCCGAAGAAGGAGTCTGGTTTTGGAAGAGTGGCATGCCTTTGTTAAGTGGTCTCAGAAAGTTGGCAGTTGGGACATTAATGGGTCCACAGAAGGAGAAACAGATCAACTGGTATCTGGAGTCTGGCCCCCTTGAAAAGCTGATAAATCATTTGACACCTAATCTTGACCAGATTGCAAAGATTATCCAACATCATGCAGTATCTGTATGTTCTTCTATTTCTTGTTAGCTTCAGTGTTTCGCTGCTTCTTTGGCGTTTGTTTGCATCTATTCAGCATGATTCGGATTTTGATGGTGCTATTTTCAAACAGGCATTGGTGGTCATTCAGGATATGCTTCGGGTTTTCATAGTTCGTATTGCATGTCAAAGGGTTGAACATGCTTCTATCCTTCTGCGACCCATATTTTCATCTATCAGGGAGGGTATTTTGGATCAGTCATCAAGAAGAGACACTGAAGCTTATATGGTGTTTGCTCTGCCTCTCTAACTCTGTGTCTATGTATCTGCTGCTCCTAACCACTCTTATCCTCTCTTTCAGGTCTACCGATTTCTTAATTTTTTGGCTAGTTTATTAGAGCATCCGCATGCTAAGGTCATACCCTTTGCCTTATAATCATAGTTTTCCTGTACTTGTTTTGTTTCTCTTTCACCTGGAATTTATTCATTTCAGGGGTTATTGTTAGAGGAGGGTATTGTTCAACTGCTTGTGGAAGTTCTGGAAAGATGTTATGATCTTACTTATCCAAGTGAAAACAGGGTTCTAGAGTATGGATTCGTGTCTGAGTCTAGTGTGATTTGGTGGTGTATTCCAGTTTTCAGATCGATCTCACTGCTATGCGATTCACAAGTGCCTCTCGCGTGCTTTCAGAAAAAAGAGCTGTAAGTGTTTTTCTCTGCAGGAGAGTTTAATGTTACCATTTTTGGGTATGTTTATATCTCGTATTGTACTACTAGTATTACCTTATCTTGACCACAGTTAAATCTAATTCTATTAACTTGTACAGATTGGCCAGTTTGAGTGCAAAAGATTGTGCATTGATTTTCCCCTTTGTGCTGAAGTTCTGTCAGGTATATTAAATTTTGTTGACATTGTAGTGATCTATGTTGATCAATTGTTTTCCAGATGCTATTATGTTTGTGTTCTTATGTTGCTCGTCTAGTTCTTCGGATATATGGTAAAAATGATGCACCTAAAATGGTATAGGTTCTAAATTATGATTGCTTGTGACGATAGATTTTTCTTAGATATCAATGAGCTCTCCTAAGAGACATCTTTGTAATACTTTTCCTTACAAAAATATGATTACGAAGAAAGATTTTATTTTTACAGATGTTGCCTATTGGCAATGAGCTCTTATCTTGTCTTTGCGCTTTCAAAGACCTGGTCTCATGTGGTGAAGGTCAAGATGCTCTGGTTTCACTTTTGTTTTGTCTGTTTTCTGGTGCTGAGGAACCTGTATCTGAAAGGTGGTCTGACACTAATAATTTGAGTCTCGATCAACTAGAAATGAAGAAAAATCCCCCTTTCTTGTCTTGCTGGATCAAGTTATTGAACTCAGTTAATTCAAAAGATGGTCTGTCTAGTCTTGCAATTAAGGCAGTAAACGTTCTGAGCGTGGGCTCCATCAGATTATGCCTTGATGGTAAAAGGTGACACCCAGTCTCTTTATAATCTACTATTTTCCTGTTCACCCAGTTTAACACGAATTTGATAGGATTTTTACTCTGATAGGCTACGTATCCTTGTCGAATAACCAATCTTCCTGTGTTTCATGTTTGAATTGTTAGTTGATGTATGGCCATCTTCACTGCGTATGTGTATACATGAAACATAATGTCCACCGATGCTACTTCTGTACTTAAGTTGGTGCAGTTGGTGCATGCATACAGTTTAGTTAATCTGGTTTTGTTCAATTGATGTAAGCCTTAAAATTATCAAGCAGAAAATGTGCTTAGTTGCATCTGATGCTGCTCACGTTTAAATTCTTCCATCTGGTCTATCAAACCATTCCTTTGAATTATGTACAGATTGATTAAGCTCTGTGTAGTCTAATTTTTCTTCATTTTATCCAGTTTGGACTCGAAGAAGGTTGCAGGACTAAAATTACTCTTTGGCCTTCCAAGTGATTTTAGTGGTATAGACACTTTTAGAGAGGAAAACATTGGTTTGATTGAACAAATGGTGACACTGTTGAGTTCAATGACTTCGGGATATGATAGTTCAGCAACAACTGAAATAAGACCCTATGTGCACGAGGTACTGACTACCCCATGCCTGCGTTTTCTTGCATCTTCCATTTCTTTGGTTGTTTTCCTCTTTACACTAACCTCCGTATTTTCTTTGTGGATTTGAAGGTATCACAGTCGTTGCTGTCGTTGCTAAAAGATGGAAATATTGATGATATTATCTCCTGCAAAGGTGTTCTTGTTTCTCATGAGAATTTTGATATGGATGATGTGGACTCTGTAAACATTGGGGATGATTTCTACCAAAGAGGACTTGAAGACAAGTTCTGGTGGGAATGTCCAGAAACATTACCTGAGCGTTTACCCCAATCATCTCTTCCTGCGAAAAGGAAACTACCAACTGTGGAGAGCTCTAGCAGGCGTGTTAAAGGCGAAAACTCTTCTGTTGACATACCGACCCAAAGTTCAATTCAACGGGGACTGAGTTCTGTAACCCTTCCTCCTGCTCCTACACGTAGAGATGCCTTTAGGCAGCGCAAGCCGAATACCAGCAGGCCTCCCTCTATGCATGTAGATGACTATGTTGCCAGGGAAAGGAGTGTTGATCCAGCTGGTAATTCTAATGCGATAACCATTTCACGGGCAGGATCTAGCAGTGGTAGACCTCCATCTATTCATGTTGATGAATTTATGGCCAGACAAAGAGAGCGAGGCCAAATTGCCTCCACCATTGTGGTTGGAGAGGCTGTTGTACAAGTGAAAAATCCTACTCCTGCTAGAGATACTGAAAAAGTCACAGGTAAACCTAAACAATTCAAAGCCGATCCTGATGATGATCTACAAGGAATAGATATAGTTTTTGATGGTGAGGAATGTGAAGGACCTGATGACAAGTTGCCCTTTCTTCAGCCCGATGAGAACCTTATGCAGCCTGCTTCTGTCATGGCTGAACAAAACTCTCCTCACTCCATTGTTGAAGAAACCGAGAGTGATGCAAATGGAAGTAGTCAATTCTCCCACATGGGCACACCATTGGCCTCTAATGTTGACGAGAACGCTCAGAGCGAATTTTCATCGAGGATATCAGTTTCACGCCCTGAGATGTCATTGATTCGGGAACCAAGCATTTCTTCAGACAGGAAATTTGTAGCAGACGAAACAAAGAAATTGGCTCCGCTGAAGAGCGCCGGCATATCTGAATCGGGGTTTGTACCTGCTTACAACATTCCAGGATCTTCAGGACAAAATTTGATTGATCCTAGATTAGGTCCTCAGGGATTCTATTCAAAGATTAGTCAGCAACATATGGGCCATATTCATGGTGGATTCAGTGGTCGGGGGGTTTATGAACAGAAAGTGATGCCAAACCAGCCTCCTTTGTCTCTAGTGCCACCTCCATCAGTCTCACCTGTGATAGCACATTCTTCTGATTCTATTTCTAATCAATCCTCCCAGTTTATTAGTCATGGAACATCATCTTCAGGGGGGCCCATCCGGCTGATGCCACCGCTCCCTTCACCAATTCCTCAATACTCATCTAACCCATATGCTTCGCTACCACCAAGGACATCTACAGTTCAATCTTTTGGATATAACCAGGCTGGTGCAGGCATCCCTGAACAACAACAAACTGGTTCAGCCAATGATCCTCAGTCAGGCCATCTATCTGTTTCAGGTACCGGTATGACCTCTTACCCGCCCCCCACTTTAATGCCATCGCCTGGTTTTAGTAGGCCATCATCTCTCCCTGTGCCGTTCTATGGAAATCCTCCGCATCAAGGAGGTGATAAGCCGCAGTCTATGTTACCGGTTCCCTCCATTCCTCAATCACTCAATCCACAGTCCATTCCTCAGCTGCCACAGCTGCCATCCATGCAGCTTTCACAGTTACAACGCCCTATGCAGCCCCCTCAGCATGTTAGACCACCCATACAGATATCTCCACCATCAGAGCAAGGAGTGTCACTTCAAAACCCATTTCAGATTCCAATGCATCAGATGCAGATGATGCAGCAGGCGCAAGTCCAGCCTTACTATCACCCTCCTCAACAACAAGAGATCTCTCAGGTGCAGCAACAGGCTAGTCAAGGTCAGCAAGGAGCTGGGACTTCTCAGCAACAAGAATCTGGAATGTCATTACATGATTACTTCAAGTCCCCAGAAGCCATTCAGGTTTGTAATCCACATCCTTGGTAGTGAAGCGCTGTTTTGTTTAATATTACGTGCCGCTCTTAGTCTTAATTCTTAAATCTCCTTTCCAGTCTCTACTAAGTGACCGCGATAAGCTGTGTCAGCTTCTGGAACAGCATCCAAAGTTAATGCAGATGCTTCAGGTTGTTTTCTATATCGATTCTTCTCCTTATGTTTTTATATTTTAATGTGCTTTCTGGAAGCATCATCGACCTTTGTGTTCATTTGTGGAGTTACACTGAAATGAGTTTTTGTTCTTATTGGGTTGACAGGAAAAACTTGGACAGCTATGAGAAGAAAGAGACACATCCCTTGGCTACTAGTCGCTTTTCTATTTCTGTAATGTTATAATAACATGTACATTGTTTCAGTTAATATGTAGACGAAAGTGGTAAACGGTGCCGTTTTCTGTTGTGGTTTAGTTAGATTCATGTGCATTAGCAAGAAAAGAAACTCCCTTCAAGTTCGAATCTTAGCTCTTACAAAGCGAGAATCCTGAGTTTATTGTAACCGGTAAGCCACGAACACAAGACTTGATTAGGGGAACACACTTTGATGACTTAGTAAGTATTGATATGCCTAAGATTTAGTGTCAACTCTTACTTCCCCTTTAATCTTAGATATTAAAAATCAGGGTAGGTTCTCTCCAAATGCTTCAAAGCTAAAGTATTACCTTTAAAATGTTCCATTATCATCTACCAAATAACAGTATAGTATCAAATCTTGAGAACATAGTTGTAGTATAAAAACAGTTTTACATTAAATCACATATAAACCCTTTTAAGGTACATATAGATCAATAATTGAAGGAATTACAATGATTAATCACTGAACCCTTGAAGAGGGCTTGAAGCCCCAAAAGAGCATTTGAAATCGACCCCACTAAGAGACCCAACAAGATTTAACCGAAAGTGAAAAAAACTAAGACGAAATTATCCCTTTAAGCCCAACAAAGTTCTGACCTGACACACATCATCAAGTGTAGGTATTGAAAAGATTTTGTACCCAAAGAGAAAAAAAGAAAGATATTGGTACAGAGAGAGAGAGAGAGGTGGAACTTGGATGACAGAGTGGTCCGTAGATGCAAGATCAAAGCTGTAGTTTTGTTTTGTGAACTGTTCGAAGAAGTTCCACTGAGAACTATAAAGATTCAACATTTAGGGTACTGTTATCTGATAAATTTAGCAAAAAGATGATGCCTTTCTATTTCTAGGGCTGAGTTCGAATTCGAAAAGAATATTAATCAATTTGTCGTAATTGAAAGTTTCTTGCTTTCTGTATTCATCTCTGCTCTCGCTCAGACTTACTGGTGGTTAATGTGTGTATTTGGGTAATGATGGTGTTTTTGCTGAGTTTTTGTTTCATTTTCTGGGTTTAGGCTGCAAATTTATGTAACTAGATCTCATTTCTTCCTCTCTTTCATGGTGATTACTTATTCAGGTGCTGAAATACATCAAATTCACCGGAAAATTCCGACTTTTGCCCTATGGAGCCTCGTGTAAGTATATACTAGACAAGGATGAATTTTCTGATTTGTGGGTTTCCAAATGGTTTAATAACTGAAATATTAAATTCGTTTTCTTTATTCGGTTTTTCCACAGGATGATCAAGCCGAGGCTTCATATACATTTGGTGATCGATCGAGCAGTGACATAGTTGTTAGACTGAGAAACGAAGAAGGCCGTGACGATTGGATCTATTGCCATTCCAAGATCCTCAGTGAAAAAAGCGGATATTTCGCAGATCGTCTATCTGATAAATGGCCCACTTGCAAGATTCTTGATTCGCGCTACTGTGTCGAAGTCATCTGTCAAGAATCAGACTATGATCATCATATCAATTTCTTACGACTTCTCTATGTTGTCTCTGATGATGTCCCTGAGGATAACTTGTGTCATAATGTGAAAAGTGCGTTGGGGATTCTCTGTGTTGCTAAAGAACTTAGTTGCCCTCAAATTGTCACTGCTTGTGTGAACTACTTGGAAGCTGTTCCATGGGAAGAAGGCGAAGAGGAAGAGATTTTGCGGATTATACCGGGAATTGGATCAGAAGCAGAGCCTGTTCTTGCCCGTCTCCAACCGGTTAATCAATCCGCTGTTATTGGAATCTTTGTATCGGCTTTTAGATTCGCTACCTCGTCCCCACCTCTTCCCTTATGCGACATAAAATCTTCGGCTCAAGAACAGATAGAGTATATGATAACCGAAGATGACGATGCTCCGTTGTTGATTGCTGATGAAGAAATCAAGCTTGAAGTAAAAGATTGTGTTAAGAGCCTGTTTGTTAGATTCTTCCAATGTCTAGAAGCAATCTCCTTCAAACCCGTCGATTCTGAGGTTATGAGCAAAAATGGGTCTTTTAGGATGGTTTTATCAGATTTGTCTTGGGCTTTTCAGGTATTAACAAAGATGGAAGTGGTTAGAGATTTTGTTATGACATGGGTTGACACATCTGAGAAGTTAGTTAAGGTAGTTGAGGCGATGGAAACAGCAGTTGCAGAGACGGTTGAGATAAGAGTTAAGGTCATCGAGGTGACTTCCAAAGTTGTGGAGGCGATTGGTTATGGAACTGTGATATTACCAACAGCGAAACGGCTTCAGATGGTAAAGCTATGGCTTCCATTTGTAAGAAACACAAAGCCTCTCGTCGACTCAGCGGTTACCGATAATGGTGATGTGGAGCATGAAGCTGTGAGATATAAAATTGATGGAGAGATATGGCAAGCTTTAGAATCTTCCTTTGTGTCGATAATTCTGGCATTGCCATCTGCAGACCAGGCTGAGATATTGACTGAGTGGTTAAGCAAGAACGGGGTGTATCCGGACTTGACCGAGGCTTTTGAGGTATGGTGTTACAGATCAAAAGTCGCCAAGAGAAGATTGGGTTTGCTCGGGGGCGAGGAAGAGGAAGAGAACGGCATGTCTTAACTCGTTTCTTGAGCTCTGATCCAGAAAGAGGAACATTCTGTTTTTTTTTTGTGTGTGTAGGTCTCTTGTAACCCTTTTTGTGTGTTCTCTGCCAAATCCATCATATTATATCCATCGGCAGTTTACACAAATCTGTAAATACTGTTGACAGATCTGTTGTCTTATTTTTTTAATTTGCCCAGAGATATTTCCTAGTAAAAATAACAGGCTCGTAATTTGCAGAATGTCAATCTATCGATCGCTTCCGTTTTCTCATCTTTCTATGTACAACACTCCTGATGATAGTTTGTTAACATTTTTGACCATGTCATTGTCTCGATACCTCGATTGTCTATTGACAAGTGATAACCAACAATCACAAATTCTCTCAAACCTTGATTTGCATCTTTTCCTCTCGAATCATAAAAAACCACTAATTTGCTTTTTCAATGAATCCTCTCATGTACCCGGAGGATTTATAGCAAAAATCTGGTTTTTCATTCGTAGCCCAGCACGGTCCCCACCATCATCATAAATCAGTCGGTCAAAAAGGATCGTTACACTTATTTTTTCGCTTACTGAAAAATTTAAAGACTTGAGATGGATGGTAGGGGCTGCGCGAACGCAAACCCCCTCTGCCACAAATAATGACGTAGGCTCTTCCACTTGGGAAGACCTTAAGCTAAGCACCCTTCCTTTATGTGCAATGGAAGTCACTAGCCTAGGCCACTCGTCTTCTTGATCGCGAGTTGACCCCGTCCAGGTAAGTAATTTTCTCATTGTCACGAGTCTCTTATTTATACTCGCTCCTCGTAGCCTACTTTGTTTCTTGTTACCGATGTGGGACTTTTGCAAAGTTTCACACTTTCCGCCGTTTAAAACTTCTTGAGGACGCACCGCGTGCCGTTTAGTGCTCCTCTTGTTGAACGACGTGACGGAGTGGCTTACTAAAACGCTACCGCCAAGACCTTTGTTTACTGTTTAGATTCTCTACTGGGCCGGTCTCTTTGGTGGCCCAAGTCGATTATTTACTAGGATAACAATGCTACGAAGGTTCGTATCCGAAAGATGTTTTCTCAATTCCAATAGCTATTATGTTTTCTTTTGGACAGTGCATAAATAGAGAAATATGAAAATTCCTTTTCAGTAAAAAATCAATTTCCAACAATTGAAGAAAGTGGTGATTTAGTGGAGCCCTAACCTCAACCAATGGGGGTTGTCTTGTATCCAGAATCCTCTACAAAAGAATCAAAACAAGAATAGCAACACCCTTTCATCAGGCTGCCAGGTGTCATAGCATCGTGAGGACATGTCACTGGTGTCACTGCTCTTGTGTTCGAGGCCACACGCTGCCAGTATTAACGTTAGATCTAACCCTTCTATTTGAATTTCTTGCGCAAAACGTGTTTCTCTTTCCCATATGATCCTGGATTAGAATTTAGGGTTAACCAAACCACTAATCTCAATCCAAAGCCAATAAAAATTCCCTAAGCTCATAAACCAAAAACAACAATGATTCCCGTGATTTTTCAGCTAGTCTTGTCCTAATATTTATATCCTAACCATAAGACCAAAACGCCCAGAAATCTCAACCCCAATTCTCCAGCTCAGAGCACCAGATCTGCAATCAATCCGAAACACACACAACACATAATTGAAATTCCTACATAGCTCATAAAAGCTCTCGATTTTATTCCGACATAGAGAATTCCTCCATCATCACCATTTTCGTTTTTCATCACCATCAAATTCGGATTTTAGACCTATTAAACTGATTGCTTCCGGTAGTTGGCAACTTTAGACTATAATATTATGGTTCTCCAATCTGTTGAAACATTGGAGTTTTTCCATAACTGAAATTTTCAATATGTATAGAAAAGTAAAAAAAATAAGAACACACTATGCGTTTACACATTGGAAATAGATAACTTTTTATTGTTCTGAATATAACTTATAATTTAAAAGTTAAAGCCTTTGTTCCTAGATTATTTTTTTGAGTTGTTCCGAGTTAAAAGTTAAAGCCTTTTTGTACTAATTTAAAATTTTCATTACACCAGTTTCAAAAAAAAAAAAAAAATTTTATTACACTTACAGTTCTCCTACTAGTATATGATATATACCTCACTTGTTTTTCTTCATACATAAATCATTTTGGAGTGGCACGACTAATCATTGCTTGAGTTGATCTTAACCCAAATTTTAGGAAATTAATTGATTTTTTTAAAAGATAATGGAAAGATTAGATAGCATTATAATGATTGCAATTATAATGCTTCTAGATATCAACTAGATCGTAAATTATTATCACTCTTACAACCAACCAATTAAAAGCCACTCAACACCAGATTTATCCACCTTTTTGTAATTTTCCTTAGTCCATGACTCAAGTATAATGATTATTATTGAAATAAACAACATTGTTGAAGTGTATAACAATTTTTAAAACTGACCTAATAACAAAAAGGAACAACAAATTTATAACCAGGTCAATGTTGGGAGTGGAAAAGTGGAAGGGAGGCCACAAAAAGGTCGTTATCCGATGCACCGTCCAACATGTGATTGCTGGTGCCACGTGTCAATCAGAAGAATGGTATGATCCTTTATTAGATTGTGTGCTCGCTAGTGGACCCCCCACGAGGACCAAACTAATCAATGTGGTTCTCACGAGTGGTTACTGCCAATTTTAACTTTTTTTTTTACTGTGAACTTACCCTTATAACTGGGAAGTGACCGAAGACCCTGGCGCTCACACCGAAAGTTCCTCCTCTAGATCATCTGTTCCACCACGTGGCATATGGTCTCCGTCACGTGAGAACATAGGTCCCTCGCGAAATTGAATGTCTTTTTATGGTTATTAATTAGTTCGAAATAACTGAGACAATGCAAAAATTTTGTTTGCACCGTCGTTGCCGACACATGACAATGTGCCAGCTGATTTTATAATCCAAAGAGAAAGCAGTACAGTTTCGTCACGGCGTCTTCCCTGTCATTATTGCAAGCTGTGACGTTACGGTTTTCGATTCTTTTGATACGAGAGTATGTTTTTAATATCGTAGGGTTGGATAGTAATGCCAATTAATCCACCTAATTTTTTTGTTATTTTCGGTAATTCAATAGATGTAGAGACAGTGTGGTAACCTAAAATCTCAGAATTTGGTTTTCATTTATGGTTTTCATAGTTTTGAGGTAGGTACAACACATGGACCTTTTGACATTATTATTTAAATCTTTCATAAAAAGCAAACCTTGCAACGTTTCTTTTTCTTTTTCATATTTTAGAATCTTTTTTTTTTCTTTTTCATATTTTAGAATCTTTATGTTAAACGTGTATGGTTACGATCTACTGACATTATTCAATTTTTGCCATGCTCAAAAAACCAGAGCCAATTATTTTCTCAGCTGCTTTTTACCCATTACGGAAACAATATTTTGCCATTATTTTAAACAAAAAAATATATATTTTGCCATTATTGAACTTGAGAAAGTTATTTATTAAAAAAAAAAAGAGTCTAAACTGGCTATTGTGATTTACTGATCACTTACGTGAAATGCAGGCTATTTGATATCTAGAAAATTAATTCGATATCGCATTTAAAGTTTAGATAAATTTTTTTTTATTAAACTATTTAGACTTATCAAATTATAGAAATATTGAGTATCCTTCTTTAATGCTACCATATCTTATACTCCAATATCAATAGAAAGAGTAAAACTTACATTAATGATAAAATAGTGAAAATGTAGAATGGAACAACGTAATCAGTATTCATTTATATAGAAGGAAGTGAGAAAAAAATGTAAATCAATTTTCATTATGAATTTAGGATATATATATATATATATATATATAACCACTAACGACAAAAGACGATGTCTTGCTACGTCTCTGCCGTTATCTTGCCACAAGAAAAATGAGAAGGGAACAGAGTACCCAAGAAATAAAAAAGAGAGATATCTAATTTTTTTCTTTTCCTCGTTTTCTTTTTTTGGAGCATTAAATGGATTGTGATTTCTGATTTCTGATTTGTGACTTTCTCTCTCTCTCTCTCTCTCTGCTCCGTTATTTTTCTCTCCGGTGTGTGTTACGTCAGTTCTCGGAGCTTACGTCATCTCTCCGGTGAGTATTACGTCAGTTCCTCCTGATCTCTCTCGTTTCCCTTCCGTCGTACATTCTGGTCTTGTGTTGATTTATTTTTTTGAAAAACTTTTGGTGCAATTCGATTTTTCAATACTCTTTACTTCTTTTGAATCGTATTCTGGATATAAATACTCTATAGAAAAATAGAACAATCCCAATAACTTATTTCGGCGCAGAAACTGCATTTTGAGATTTGCTATTTCTGTAGGAATTTGTATATTTTCTGGTCTCGGAAACTCGAATACTAGAGGATAGTAAAAATGTCCCGGGCTTTTTCCAGAAATCCCTTTTATTAAATTTTTAGTATTATTTTTTAGTTTACGAATTTGGAAATACATTAAAAAAAGTAAAGGCTTTTTACTTTGTGAAGAACTGATATGATTCTAAGGAATCGATTTTTGTTTGTTTTTACTGCTTAACTGTCTTTTAATTTGAAAAGTTCTGTTTTATTTTATTTTTAAATTTCGAACCTTAAATATTAAATACAGGCACATCTAGTGGGTTTGTTGGTAATCTTGTTTCACCAAAACAGAAAAATTAGGCAAAAAGAATAATAAACAAAGGGCTTTTCAATTTCCAGATTTTCCAAGTGTGAAGGTTTTATTGCTTATTTTCCCGGAAAAGTGAAAAAGAGGAAATCTCCGAATCTTCCAACTTGATTTCTATATTAATAAGTTATCTCCATATATGTTTTTCTTAAAAGAGAAAACTCGATTTGGCTTCAAGTCTTCTTTATAAAAGAAATCCATATTATTTTCTCTATTACATTACGTACAAGTTCTAATTTTTTTTATAGTTCTAGAGAAATTTAAGAGCTTGTGTCAATGGAATTCCATGTCAGACATGAATTTTCGCTTACAGTCTTTTGTCTTTTAACTGTTTTAAATTTCCTCAGATTATCTTCTATCCCCTGTTTTTCCCCGGGAAAATCTCAAAAGGAAAAATACCTACTTTGACAATATTTTATCACCCTCTTGCTCTTTGATTTAATGCAACTATCTGAAACTATATGAGCTTATCACATACAGATTTCAAGATCATATGGTATTTCACCTTCTGGGCAAAATGGGACATTTCTCTTCCATGTTCAACGGCTTAGCTAGATCCTTCACGATCAAGAAAGCGAAGAACAACAATGGCAAAAGCTACGCGAAGGAAGCCGCAGATGAAATGGCGAGAGAGGCGAAGAAGAAGGAGCTGATTCTGAGATCCTCTGGTTGCATTAATGCAGATGGATCCAATAACTTGGCCTCTGTTTTCTCCAAACGCGGTGAGAAAGGCGTTAATCAGGACCGTGCCATTGTCTGGGAGGTACATTACTTCTACAAAAAGATATCTTAGAGCTGAATTATTTAGAATCTTTACGGCCTTTGGCGCGATTTATCGGTCACTTTTGCTTACTTTAAGCTTATTGTAGTCCAAAGATGTTAACTTTACGCAATTCTCCTCGTGGGCGTTTTGAATGCTCCTCTGTATCTAGGGTTATCACAAGTCCAACGACCTAAGCTTTAAGCCATTATATGCGTTTACATTTGTTTCCAAGTTATTTAGACTGCCTGTTTTGTTCTCTCGGGTCGTTGTGGTTTTGCTGAGATGTAGCGTCTAAACAGAGGCTAGATTCATACTCAAAATTGGTTCACTGGTTTTCCTAATTTTTACTAGCGAAAAGATGTTAGCCTTTCTAAAAGCTTGTTTCTCTCTTGACATCTCACAAATCCTGCACACAGCTATCCGATTGTGTGGTTTTTAAACACTTATTCACATTTTTTTACCACCATTTCTTAAATGGTAAACAGGGATTCGGGTGTCAAGAAGACATGATCTTCTGCGGGATATTCGATGGACATGGTCCTTGGGGTCACTTTGTCGCTAAACAAGTTAGAAACTCGCTGCCTATATTTTTGCTGAGCAACTGGCAAGAGACTCTCTCTCAGACCACATTAGCAGAACCCGAGACAGACCTCGATGAATCCGATAAAAAGCTACGGCGGTTCGCCATCTGGAAACACTTGTACCTCAAAACCTGTGCAGATGTCGATCAAGAGCTTGAGCATCACCGAAAGATCGATTCTTTCCACAGCGGCACAACCGCTCTGACCATTGTGAGACAGGTAAAAGGACCCTCAATGTTCTTGAAAAAGTTGCTCTGTTCGTTGATCAATGTTCTTTATATGGTTTCTTGCTACAGGGTGAATTTATTTACGTAGCAAACGTCGGGGATTCGCGTGCGGTACTGGCCACGGTTTCAGACGAAGGAAGCTTAGTCGCGGTTCAGCTCACCGTCGATTTCAAACCAAACTTGCCTCGTTAGTTCCATAAGCAATATATGACTATATAGATCACGTAAATCTCAGTTTTTTTAGCTAAGCAATTCTAAATCTTTATATTTTCAATTTTTATTTCTTGTCAAAACAGAGGAGGAAGAGCGGATAATCGGATGCAACGGGAGAGTATTCTGCCTCCAAGACGAGCCAGGGGTCCACCGTGTGTGGCAACCGGAAGAAGAATCTCCGGGGCTCGCAATGTCGAGAGCCTTCGGAGACTATTGTATCAAAGAGTACGGATTGGTCTCAGTGCCTGAAGTCACTCAAAGGCACATATCCATTAGAGACCAGTTTGTAATCTTGGCCACTGATGGGGTAAAAACAAAAATCTGAATAAGCTCCAAATAAATAAAAAAACATTTATATTTTGTTTGTTTTATATCAATATTTTAGGTATGGGATGTGCTATCAAACCAAGAGGCCATAGACATTGTTTCCTGGACCACGGAGCAGCCAAAGGCGGCCAAGCGGCTGGTGAAGCAAGCGGTTAGAGCTTGGAATAGGAAGAGACGGGGAATCGCCATGGATGATATCTCTGTCATTTGCCTCTTCTTCCATTCTTCACCGTCGTCGTCTGTATCGCAACATATTCAACCTGCCAGGACCTGTAAGTAGGTAATGGTTTTGGGAGAAAAGAAAAAGTTGTGATGTAAATGGACTGGGGAAATATTGCATTGAATATTTTCTTGCCTAACTAGAGTTCTTTTAGAATCTAAAAAACGCAACCTGTTATTACTTGGAATTTTATGATTTGATTGCACACAAGTTTTATTCCAATAATACAATCTGTACATAAATATCCGGACTAAAATCAAGTGACAATTTTATAAAAATAAATTTAAGATGTATTGTACAGCTTGAGGCACAAAAATATTCACAAATATAAGAAGTTTATACTATACTCACACACACCTTTGCGGACCATGTAAGCAATCAAAGGAAATTCCCTCCTTCTATAATAACTAACATCTCTATATATGTGAGATTCTTTAACCATCTAACATAGTTTTCAATAACTGGCTTAGTTCCTCTTTTAACCGAATCAGGTTAAAGAGAGCCGAACGTACAATAAATAGTGGTCAGTGGAAGACTTGAGGAGCAGTGTAGAACTCGGATTCGTTGAACCCCGGTCTGAGATCTTCTTGATCACACATGAACTGTAATGGGAAACACACAAGGTGCCCTCTTGTCTCCTTTAGCCTTTCCCACGAATCGCTGCCGCATGGTTTTAGCTTCTCCGGTGCAATACCAAGGTCGATCGTAGTATGACCCAACTTGTCTTTACAAAGAGACATGCTGTGTCTCAATTCAGCTCTGAGTTTAGGAAGATGATCAAGATTAGATTAGATCATCTCTTGGTTGCGATTAAAAAGACAGATTAGTTACATATAAAGGACAAAAAGTCAAACAAGTGTTTTAATTTAGTACTTTTATCCCTAAAGTTCATAGAAGGTAAAAAGTATGAACCTTGAGCGGATATGTTCATTAGGGATGCAAGAGAAGACTTGGTCGTAAATGTCGGTGTTCTTCTTAGCCGTGGCCATCCACAAGTCTTTGTATGTTGCATCTTTGATTGGATCCTCGATCATTTTCACCTAAACACAAAAATAAGATTAACATTTCAGAAATTGCTATGAATTTAACGATGGTTAAAAGAAGCTTTCGGCTTAAGAATCTTATTGTATGAGTATATAAAATACCAAACTACTAGAGAAGAAGAGAGCAAAACAAGTAAAAATACTAAAAAGTCTTGGGTTATATAGACTCAAATGAAATAAATGTTTCTTAAGTCAAGATTGTAAAGAATTGGCGTTTTTATAAAATTTGTAAATTACCTCACTGGCTTGAAGGCCGAGATGCTCCGACCACAGGGAACATCTGAGACTATACGAGAATTTTCCGGCCATCCACTTCACTCCGTTCATCGAAGATTCCACGAATTCTTTGTCTTCGATCACAACTCCGATCTGAAATATGATAGATTAAAATGAATACATAGCTCATTTTTGTTTCTTCCATAAAGAATCAAAATGAGAGTTGTGGAAATACCTCAGAATCTCGTGAGCCTAGTAAGCTCCGATCGTTTATATTAGAAGATCCGATCACCGCAATCCGGTCATCAACAACCAGTAGCTTGCTATGCACGTAAATCTGGCTAGTGGCAATTGGACCATCCTCGAACAACCGTCCGTACGATCTCAGACCATAGAATGAGATGTAATCTTGCGTCTTGGGACCGAGCAAAGCGTTAAGGTTGTCAAGAATCGAGGTTCGCTCTCTGGAGATCGTACGGTATTGCCAATGCATCAGTGCTCGAACAGTAGCTGCTCCAAAGTCATCGATACCTCCCTGTTTTATGTCAACACAAAAATGATTGGCATCGCCGTTTTTATGCTGTTAACAATTTGTGAATGCGATAGTAAGAAACAAACTGTACCTGAAATCCAGGGAGGAGCGGAACAACGATCACGACACGGAAGCACTTGTTCTCTTCATGAGCCTTCAGAATGCGTCTGTATAACGCTTCGAGAACGCGGTTTAGAATCGTGTCATCTTTCTCTAGTCCAGAGATGAAGAATTGGTTCTGGTAATCCAGAAGATTAAAGAGGAATAACGGATTAATCTGAGATCAAGAGATTCTGTATGAAAATGTTTGAATGATGAATTTATACCTCGATGTAGATAAAATGTTCAGCGTTTTGGATGAGTGAACAATAAGCTCGATGAATGCTATCTTCAGGCTGGCTAGTCCCAGCGGACCATTGGCTAACACTTCTGATGATCTGACACCGGCAATCACTTTGCTTCCCGATCTGCCACCACCACTCGTTCACAGCCTCATCCCGATCGCTTTCATCTCGACCATCGGATAGATCGAGATCTTTTCTTGAACCGCTGTCAAACTTCATTTCTCCTTTGCTGGTGAAATCCGCATCGGTTTCTTGCGGGAGAAGCAAAGGGATGTCTTGGGGAGGTGAGGCAGATGAGAATGAGTCTTGTCTGGCAAGAACAACAGGTTTGTCAGGGTCTTCCTCGGGTTTAGCTGCCCCGATAATATCGATCTCTCTGGTTCCCAAGTAGTGAGGAAGAACCATATGGTGATGAGGCATCAGCAATGGAATCGTCTGTTCATTAGGTGCCTTGTTTCTCTAATCAAACAAAGACTAAATATAATTAGAACCTTGTAAGAAAAAACGAAATTGTTAAAAAACCGTGATATCTCTACATTACAATTACCTTAGAGTGGTTCCACCGCTGGACGAAATGTCGAGCCACATCGCGACAAGGCGGTCCCCAGAGAGCGCAGTGAACCTCGTGCCACGGCATTCTCGGGTATTTTCTCCGGTCAAGCTCGTCTTTCATCGTTTCTTCCCATGAATTTGGTTCAGATTCTCTGACAATAGATATAAGAATTCGTCAGAAAGATGATTCTTTTAGACAGAAAAAGTTCAGACAAGTTCAGGATCTTACCTAGGATTATAATAATCTTTTCCTGGCCATATATGAGGAGGGCAATCTCCAATTTTGTGTTCTGCTGTATCGTAGCGGCCGAAACAGAGATCCAACCCTCCGATGAAGCAAACTTGGTAATCTACAATCACTATCTTGTCGTGGTGCGACCTGAAAAAGCCATAGAGTTCAACTTTAATTAGTCGTAGATAAGATGTTAAGAAAATCTAGGGTTTTTGATTGATGAGACTGTACCAGAGGTAAATTCCGGTGAAGAGACGGTCTGGATAACGAAGAACTTTGACGTTCTTGTGGATGTTTTGAAGCCGTTTCTTGCTGTACATGCTGTTGATTTTCAGCGCGATTTGAACTTCCTTATACAGAAGAATATAAATCTGCAACAAATTTTAAAGGTTTTTAGCGTTTGCGTCTATAACAAAACCAGTCAAATCCATTGGGAGAAATGTATTCTTATTAAGCATACCTTAACGCCTTGTTTTGCTTTTGTCTCAAGCAATGCATCGAGCCGTAAAGACGGATGATCTTCAAACGGGCGTTTCAGATATAGCTCTGGGCATAGCCACCAACCAGTAATAAATATCTGCAGATGAAAATCTTAGATTTTAAACTTCATTCAAATCCGATCCTATAATCTTGTGATTCGACTCTTAATGACAAGTTGAGGAAAAGAAATGGAACCTCTGATGTCGCGTTTTGGATTGCAAACGCAATCGCTTCAAACGCAGTGTGACCGTCGACGAACCACTGAGCCTGGCTTCCATCTGATGTCAATCCTCTAGGTGGAGCAAACGAACCAAACCGATGTGGACTGTACCAACCAGCCTCGTCCACGGCCTTAACCCACTCTTTGACTTTCCTGTAGCTCGTCGTTCTCAGCCTCACGGTTCGGTCCCCACTTGTAACCTTAAAGCCAAAACGCAACGGGCTGCGTTCGTTCACCTGTTCAGCCAAATGCGGTTTCTCAGAAAACTCTTTCGTATCCTGGAACCCCAATGAGTCGAACACCATTATATCTAGAAGCTTTCCGCTGAACGGATCTTCTAGTAAGGCCAAGAATCCCGGTTTCAGAACCGCCCAAACCTGAAAACATCCAAAAATGCAGAAATTGTTCATCCGAGCAAGAAAAACTCAGAAACTTTACGCAAACCCGAGTTGATTTTGTCCAAACCTTTGCCCAGCTAGTTCCAAAGCAGCCGAGACAATGCGAAGGGAGACAGCATCGGCCACCATCATCAGACCCAGGGACTTTCCTCAGGTGCTTCACTGTGACATACCCTTCTTTCATCTTCGAACCGTACTCTCTAGCAAACGAGAGTTTAGAAACTTCCAGGAACTTGCAGACCTGCAGATACGTTTTAAGTGTGACGCATGAAACATTGAAATCGCAACTAGAAAAGTCAATCATCGCCAGCGGAAAAAGCTCAAACCTCTTTGGAGTTTACAATGTCCAAGTTCCCTAGAAAGAGATTCAAGTAGCCTTGCATTGCGGTTCTCCCACGGTCTACAACTGTCTCTGACCGGCCTATTGTTGGACGGATGATTGAAAGCGCTGCACGCGAAGGAACATTCCTGTACAACATAAAAACCTAACGTTTCAGAAATATTGAACGAAAAGATCGGCCATCATTTTTGACTCGAATCCACAAAACTAAGAGATTTATGACTTTAGAAAGCACCTGTTCTTGACCGAATCTTCAGTGTAGTGCAGAGGAAGAGCACCGTCGTCGGGTTCTTCATCATCTTGAACTACTGATCCTTGCATATCAAAAATCCCCAAGCTGTGCAGCCACTCTCTAACCTGTTCCCAAAAAAACCGTAATTTTCAAGTTTCAAGAATTGTTTTGTGTGTGTGTGTGTGTGTGTTAGCAAATCTACAAACCCGGAAACATCTGACCTGTTCTTGCTTCTCGTGAAGTTCTTCAATGATCAAACGTTTCTTCAAAGCAAAATGTAGGTACAGAACTTGAGAAGCTTTCTTTTGTAATGTCCACTTGAACTAAACATACACCCAAAACAGAGGATAACAACTTCAAGATCTTTGTTTGTTACTAATTAATACATAAACGGAAATTCCATCTTTTTTTCAAATTGAGTCTCTTCATCGAGAATTCTTGGTTATAAATATCAAAATTTCCAGACGGATGGGAAGCTATTGGTCAATTTGGGCATAAAAATCAACACTCCAATGACGATTTAACAGAGAAAATTTAGTCTCTCCTAAATTACAAGTCGACATTGTAAAATTATGTATGTATAGGCGTATGCATACCTGTTTATACTGAAGCTCCAAGGTGTAAGAAAGAAGCAAGGGACTAAAATCAGTGGTGTCGGGTGGCGAGACGGAGACGATCGCAGCCTTCGGAAGCTCGTCGAATATCTGACATCCGCCGCCGAGAGAATTCGCCGCCGTCGCATCGGCTCCGGAAGTTCTGATCCTTCTGATGATTCCGTCCGACTTAACGCCGTTAGGAACGAGCAATTTCTCCGTCGACATCGATTAGTTCCTTCACCGCCGTTGAAACTCGCCGTCTTTTAGCACGGCATGTCCGAAGATACCGAGATTCCACTAATCAATAATAAATAATTTTGGTTTTTTATGTATAACTTATAAGTATATATATATATATAGAGGATGAGGATATATATATGTGTATATGTATATATATATGTTTAGATTTTAGAATTCTTCTGGTAAATTAAGGTTTAAATCTGTCTGGCAATAGTAGATGATTCAACGGGAAGGGGAGTGGTTCCGTCACGTTAGGTTTAACGAATGTATCAAGTTGCGACATGAGATGATGACACGTATGATTATTGCCACGTGTACGTTGAAGATCGAGGGTATATGCTAACTCCCGTCTACCCTTGCCGTGTATATGCAACTTGGATATATCGTTTCCAAGTTGGACATGAGCTCAGGGTCTTATTTCATTGTCTTAGACAAAAGTAGCGTAATTACGATTTTACCTTTTAGACTTGTAATAATTACTCGACTCATTGTATCCCGGTTTGCAAAAATTTACAAAAACCCCATGTTCTATCTTTTGGAAATCATCTAACCTTTTTTTATAACCGGAAGATCTCGGATTAAATTCTAAACTAACTTTAAAATTAATTCTTTATTTTTAAATTCTTTTAATAATAAATTATATATTCTTATCATATAAAACATTTACTGTGACCAATCATTATTAATGTCGTAGTAAAAACCAAGTAAAATCTAACTCCATTTCCGGTTATGTTAGCTTTCATATCGAGTCGAGGGACAATTTGGTCTTTTGCCGATACCACGGTTGCTGTTGTGGGAAGTATATGCCATGCAAGCATCAAATGACAAGAATATCCCAATTTTTTGTGCTTTACCAGATCAGAATATTCCCAAAAACAGCACTATTTTATTCATATAACATGTGGTAAGACAAAAATGATTAGTATCTCCACTTTTGATCATTTGATTAATCCTGACTAACGAAATACTATATGATTTATAATTTCCCTTCCCTAACTATTTGAAGCTATTATTTAATCCTTCATCTTAAGTACAAACCCTGATTAATTATAGCGTATACGCATCAACATAGTTATTAAAACTAGTCTCTCTGTACAACGTATATACTACATTTTGAAGGAACAACCGGGATAATATATTTTCCTGAAAATTAAATTAACGTTAACCTAAAGCTATACGTAAACAAAATTTAATTAACGTTCATAGATATTAGATTGTCAAACGATCAACCACTGTAAAAGTATAACAGATGGAAACTTTCATTGTTTAGCCAGCCCATTCATGTTAAGAAAGTGATAGATATATCACTTTCATTATCCAAATAATGATGATTGGTAAGAAAATATCTAAAAATAATTCGGTAAAAATGTTATGCGAATGATATTCCAAAACGGCAGTGTTTCCTGTTTATTACAGATTTACCACTGTAATCACCAGTTTTAGTCTCCGTTAAATTAAAAACTATAAAACCAAAACCGGTTTAAAACTTAACTTATTTTGATTTAAAGAATTTGGGATACATTGTTATAGAAATTAGAAAACTAAAACATTAAAACAAAATTATGTCAAAGTAATCTAAACTAGATTTTTATATAAGTGCAAGAAAAAAACACTTGATCTTTATATGTACTAAACCGAAAACTATCACTAGTTTTTACTTTTTATTACACTTTTATACAAGGGACAATACCAAATATTATCTGAATTATAAAGGTCGGAAATTGCAAACTGAGGTCCAACTTTAATTGGGCTAATATTTCACAAATTGGGCCTTGCAAAAAATATGAATGTAAGGCTCCAAAAAACCATGAACCGTTTCATACAAAACCAGAGCTCCAATTTCTACAAAGGCAGTGAACTTTAGCAAGTGCAGCCATATAATCATCAGACCTGAAAAAAATTGGGATGAAAAGCATCACAAACACTAAACCATCGAACTCTTCATTTTGATTACTCTAAGTATGCTATAGGGATTCAAACCTCTGCCCATATGGAGATCCACAAGCCGCGGTTATATGAAACTTTGCGTTTTCTGGTTTACCCTACAACGAGAATCAGACGAGAAACTTAACAAGATTGCTTGAGTTGTGTGAACTAGATGCCCACGAAGATCGTGTT
Source organism: Kernera saxatilis (assembly GCA_900406395.1). NCBI lineage: Eukaryota > Viridiplantae > Streptophyta > Magnoliopsida > Brassicales > Brassicaceae > Kernera > Kernera saxatilis. The sequence continues at coordinate 94,545 of OVAY01000062.1, forward strand.
GGAGAAATTCAAGATCGAAAGCATACCTCAGCTTCATAGTAGAGCCCTGCATACAGCGAAGCGTAGAAGTATTCACTTGCTTGACCGCTCGAGAAGTCATTAACTAACTGTTTATTCAAAACCAGAACATCAAGACAGTTTGGTGGAAGAAAACCATGACATCAATTATCAAGAAACATGTCTCAAAACCTTTTCAGGATCACCACCGTTCTTGAATAGGTTATAAGCTTCCCGCATCACAGGCCGAGAATCTCTACCAACCTACAAAGAATGGTTCTAAAACTCTCATATCCTGCTTTTGCTATTTGTCAGGTAATAATAAGCTTTAGGATAATGAGAAAAAAAAAACCTCAAGAAACTGTTTTCGTGCAACATCAATACCGTGGAGGCGAGCCTCGCAGAGAAAGCACCAAATCGACTCCTCTGTGTCATTTGGGTTCTGAGCAACATCTAACCGGAACTGCTCTGCACCTTCTTCAAACCTGTTGGTTATATGCAGGATATTTCACTGCTTCAAACGATATAAAGAAACCAAAATCCACAATAAATTGAAGCAATCTCTACAGTTTTCAACCATGGATTCACCGTATTTCGGAATCAACTCAAATCCGTAAGAAGATACAATGAGTAGGAGCTAGTACCTATCCAGATAGTAAAGAGAAAGCCCACGTTGCCAAAGATCTGTCATTAAAGCAAATGTTAGTGTTTCCATGATGCATAAAGACTAAAGATTTGATTCAATTTTGCAAAGATTTTCGGAGAAATCGTGTTATAAGATCACTGCAAAGCATATAAAACCTACATGCCTTTTGCCGAGGATCCAACACAATAGCTCGATCAAACTCTGTCACCGATCCAGAAACATCACCCTTTCACAACAAGAAAAAAATACCATCTCGAATATGAAGATCCAAATACCAAAGGGTTTCTTTTGTGAGAACAATTTTGTTTGTCGGGTTTTTTTTTCTTCCAACTTTTACCTGTCTGAAGAGCTGCATTCCGTTTCGAATCGCTGCGATGGCCTCACGGGGGTTCGAGTCTCCACCTCCGGTTATGGCATCCCAAATCGAGGAAACAGAAGGAAGGAAGAGTCTGCGAGAGAGTGCGTGAGGTGGGTGGCGGGAAAATTGGGGGTTTAGGGTTTTAAAAGGAGAGATCGCCTTGAAACGCCGTGGAATTGTGGGAGATGGATAAATGATGGGATTCAAAATCTGGGTTAGTGCCATTGTTGACGGAAGCTGAAGAATTTCTTCGAATCACAATTTCTCTAGGGATTAACGATTGCTCACTTTAACTGTATTTCCAGAAGATAAGATGACAAATGGGAGGGAAGCGATGCAGCGTTACAAACCGGAAAATCCCGGTTTATTTATTCGCTTTGATAAACCTATGTCTGTCGATATAATGTACCGGTTGTTTTCCGTCATTCCATCGGTTTAATTGAGATTGCATCGGTTTTTCAATTAAATCGGTTGAAGTCTGATAATACTGTACCGGTCAAAGCCAGTAAGAGCGTGTGCAAAAGTCTCGTTGGCTAGTCGCTAGAAGCAGAATCTAAAGTTTATAGAGCAAAACAAAGAGCTTTGGCCAAATGAAGAAAGAATAACTTTGGCTTGAGAAAAGAGTAACAAAAGGAGGTAAAAAGTTAAAAGTTTGAATTTGTTCCAACAGTTCCCAAAGAGGCAAAGAACATTTCTTCACCAACAATCAATACCTAACCCTCCCTAGTTTTTTTTCCTATATATATGCATTCACTCTTTCCTCTCTTCTTTTTTTCTTTTGTTAACCTAAACCCAAAACTCAAAAACTGGTTATCACAAAATGGGCATCACCGGGTTTCTCAACGCTCTTCCTTTACTTATGATGCTTATGTTCGTTCACACTTCTTCGTCCGAAACCACAATCTTCAAACCCTACAAAGAAGAAAACTTTCAGTCTCTTGTCGCGAAAGCGTGCCAATTTATTGATGCCCACGAGTCATGCGTCTCTAACATCCGGACGCATATCGAGAAATCGGGTCACGGGTTGAATCCGCATTCGGTTTTAAGCGCTGCTGTAAAGGAAGCACACGACAAAGCCAAGTTAGCAATGGAAGGAATCCCAACGGTCACGACTTTATCTTTCCGTTCCCGTGAACAGATTGCAATAGAGGATTGCAAAGAGCTTGTAGGCTTCTCGGTGACGGAGCTAGCATGGTCGATGCTGGAGATGAACAAACTCCATGGAGGAGGAGGAATAGACGGTAGCTCTCACGACGCTGGGGCAGCAGGAGGCAACCTTAAGACATGGCTAAGCGCGGCGATGAGTAACCAAGACACGTGTCTAGAAGGGTTTGAAGGAACAGAGAGAAAGTATGAGGAATTGATCAAAGGTAGCTTAAGACAAGTCACTCAGCTCGTGAGCAACGTCCTAGACATGTACACGCAGCTTAATGCCTTGCCTTCCAAGGCATCTAGGAACGAGAGCTTCAGCGCAATCCCTGAGTGGCTCACGGAGACCGACGAGAGTCTCATGATGCGACTCAACCCAAACGCTATGCACCCAGACGCGGTTGTGGCGCTAGATGGAAAAGGGAAGTATCGGACGATTAATGAGGCCATCAACGAGGCTCCAAATCATAGCACAAAGAGATATGTTATATACGTGAAGAAAGGTTTGTATAAAGAGAATATTGATTTGAAGAAGAAGAAGACGAACATTATGCTTGTTGGTGACGGTATTGGACAAACGATCATTACCGGTGACCGGAATTTCTTGCAGGGCCTTACCACTTTCCGAACTGCAACCGTTGGTTAGTTATAATATTAGTTAAGTAAATTATTAACTAATTAATTGATTGATTAACCTTTTTGTACTTTTCTCACTTTTTGGGTTTTGTCAAATTTTGGCATATATGCTTTCTGCAATCCGCAGGCTTTCAAGCTATATAATGCTTTTTCTTATACTTCATTCCTTTCTTGTGCTACAAATATCTATTCTATAATTAATAAGTATCAGTTAATTAATTGATTGATTAATTTTTTTTGTTACCTTTTTGTTCTTTTCTCTCTTTTCGGTTTTGGTCAAATTTTGCTTATTAATGTTTCAGAAATCAGAAAAACATATGTTCTTTTGCTTTCTGCAATCTAAAGACTTTCAAGCTTTTCACAGTCTTTTCTTATAATTCATCTCTTTCTTTGTGCTACAAGTAAATACTTAGTCAATATATTTTTGTTATTTATATCTATTAAGTAGATTAACCCTTAATTTGGGTTTGATCAGCTGTTTCCGGAAGAGGATTCATAGCAAGGGACATAACATTCAGAAACACGGCTGGGCCGCATAACCGTCAAGCTGTCGCATTGAGGGTCGATTCCGACCAATCCGCCTTCTTCCGATGTAGCATGGAAGGTTACCAAGACACTCTTTACGCCCATTCCCTTCGTCAGTTCTATAGAGAATGTGAAATTTATGGTTCGATCGATTTCATATTTGGAAATGGCGCCGCGGTTTTACAGAACTGTAAAATCTATACCCGGGTTCCGTTACCACTCCAGAAGGTCACGATAACAGCGCAAGGGAGAAAAAGCCCTAACCAGAACACAGGGTTTGTAATCATGAACAGTTACGTGTTGGCCACACAACCTACTTATCTTGGCCGGCCATGGAAACTTTACTCAAGAACGGTTTACATGAATACTTACATGAGCCAGCTGGTCCAGCCCAGAGGATGGCTTGAGTGGTTTGGTAATTTTGCTTTGGACACATTGTGGTATGGCGAATACAATAATATTGGGCCCGGTTGGCGGTCATCGGGTCGGGTTAAATGGCCCGGATATCATATCATGGACAAACGGACTGCACTATCCTTCACCGTTGGATCGTTCATTGATGGTCGGAGATGGCTTCCGGCAACAGGTGTCACGTTCACCGCTGGTCTAACTAACTAACTAATTAAAGTCATTAGTGTTTTCCTGTTAGAATTATGCATTATGATGCGTGCAGGTAAAATCATGAATCGGGATTTATTGGGATGTAAAAAAAAAATAAAAAAAAATCAGGATTTATTGTTTTTGTTATGTGAATTTCCAGCCTGTATCTGATTAAAAATTCATGTACAACAAATTTTAGTTTCATTCGTATCTAATTTAAATATAATTTGATTAATCTAGTAGAGTAGTTGTCAATTTATCGTTAAACATATTCGAATATGTTGAGATAATTGCAATCCGACGAACGAACAAAAAAATGTGATATATGGTCTGCCACTAACTAAAAAATATACTAAATCAAGAGTATACACGTACACGAATACATATGTAGATGAATTTTCACCAATTACTTCAAACCTTAGGTCTTACATTTGGAATAAATAATCGGAAATTGACTGTTATAGATTTTCTTTCTTCTTTAATTTTGTTTGACACTCGAATCTTTGGAAATCATGAATTGATCATTTGTTGTTTGCACGTTTACAAATATCTGTTTCATATATATATATTATTTAATTGAAACGCCAACTATAAGTATATATACTAATACAAACATTTTGGACTAGTTACATACAAACAGCCATGGTTCAAAACAGTAATATTATCCTCACGGCTATCTCTTTGCTTCTTTTCTCTACTCTTTCTCATTGTCAAACCCTAACTTCCTCGGAAGCCCTTTGTGATTCCACACCTCACCCACCCGTTTGTAAATCCGTTTTACCCGTTGGGTCACCCGGTTCGCTTTCCGGATTTGCAAGCATTGTCATCTTAAAGTCTCTAGAAGCTTCTAAAGACCTTCTCACCTCCTTCAACCAGCATCATCCCACCTCAGGACCCCTTAAAGATTGCCAATTACTCGCAGGCCTTACCGTCGACCACCTCACGCGTGTGAACGCCATCAAGGAGAATATTCTCGGAAACTCCGAGGTCATCGATCTCCTCACGTTGCTTAGCGCCGCTCTCACGAACTACGAGACATGCCTAGACTCGGTTCATGAGGTTACCGGAGAATCGTCGGAGAGTATAAAGCTAATTAGCGTCACTCTTGCGTTGTGCAAGGAGGCTTGGCCGATAACATCTGATGCTTCGACGACAAAGCCACCGCCGAGGATTCTTACGGAGGGGAAAAAGTCTTCGTCGCCGGAAGTTTCGTTTGTGAAGGTGACGGAACGTGAGAGAATGATCAACGAGAGAGTTTTGGTCGTTGGACGAAAGCTTCTTCAGGTTTCTTTTCTATCAATTATCTAACATTTATTATAACTTATAACTTTCTTAGATCCTATGATTCCTATCATATACTTTTCAGAAAAATAAAAGAATTGCATTTGGTAGTAACTAGAATTATAAAAAAATATATATCCAATTTAGCTAATTTTGTAATATATTGTCAAAATATGTTTTTATTTTTAATTTATAATTAGAAAAACTATTAAAAAAAAATTGAGACAGGTGAAACAAACAAAAATATATGTAATTAAATTTGAATATAAACATGTACTACAAAAAATTTTAAGTGCTAAATGTATATATTTTTTCTATATTTTAGCCAGACTTCATATTTTTTTAAGAAAATGTTTGTTTTTGTTTACCTTATAATTAATCAAACAATGTTAATTTAATTTCTTATTGACAACTACATGTAGTTAGAAGTTCAGTTTTTTTTTAACCCTCTAAAATTTTTCAGTCTTCTCCCGGAGGCAATGGTGGCATGAAGGTGGCCAAGACAGTTGTCGTTAACCCTAACGGCGTCAATGGTGATGCCTATAAAACCATAAATGGCGCAGTAGATGCTGCGCCGACGAAAACAGAATCCAACAACGGATACTTTGTGATTTACGTCGTAGCTGGAGTTACGAAGAGTACGTCACGGTCCCTAGCAACAAACCATACGTGATGATCATTGGTGACGGCATTGACAAAACAATCATCACCGGAAATAGAAACGTCGTTGATGGTTCCACCACTTTTGCTTCTGCTACACTCGGTAAGTCATTTGGACTTTGATTTCTTTTTTTTTCTTTCTATAACTGACTACTTTTTTTCTTTTCTTTTTTTTTTTCTTTTTTTTTATAACGTCCGACTACTTTTAAAGACAACATACTATTTTCCGTGCTTCTATCAATAGAAATATCATTTAGAAATTATAAACGTAAACGCTAAACTTATAAACTCTGCTTGCGTTTACAAGAAAGGTATGTTAAAAGAAAATCAAAATTGATGTTTTCTACTGAAAAAAAAAATAGACAGTACTTTATCTAGTAAAATGAAAACGCACGAATTTAGGTTTTAATTGGGTTAAGACGATTGCACTCTTATTTTCCGCACAAATCCGTCGTAAGATATATATGTTTAACGACAGATATGAATATGACCTTTTCTGGACAACTTTTTATTTCAAAATACTAATCTTTAAAAATATGTGGATTAAGTTTTTTTTTTTTTTTCGGTAAACAATATGTGGATTAAGTTAAATTCGATTTCTTTGTATTCAGCTGTTGTTGGAAAAGGCTTCATGGCGGCGAACATAACGGTGAGAAACACGGCCGGGCCTAACAAACACCAAGCTGTCGCTATCCGCAACAGTGCAGACATGTCAGCATTTTACAAATGTAGCTTCGAGGGTTATCAAGACACGCTTTACGTCCATTCACTTAGACAATTCTATAGAGAATGTGATATATATGGCACCGTAGATTTCATATTTGGAAACGCGGCCACGGTTCTCCAAAACTGCAACATCATTCCGAGGTTACCACGTCAAGGACAATTCAATGCCATAACGGCTCAAGGCAGGAGCGATCCAAACCAGAATACCGGGATTTCGATACAGAATTGTCGAATTACACCTAGTGCTGAATTGGTTTCAAGTAATTTCTCTGTTAAGACGTATCTAGGCCGGCCTTGGAAGGAGTACTCAAGGACGGTTTATTTGCAGAATTTCATGGATGGGTTTATTGATGCTAAGGGATGGACGGAATGGATGGGTGATTTCGCTTTGAAGACATTGTATTATGCGGAGTTCAAGAATACCGGACCAGGTTCTGAAACAGTTAACCGGGTTTACTGGCCCGGTTATCATGTGATCAATGAAACTGAAGCTGTTTGGTTCACAGTCTCGAACTTCATAGTCGGAGATAGCTGGTTGCCAAACATGGGAGTTCCCTACGCCGGTGGCTTGATGTAATCTCTATTGATTTTTGCCCGTTCAAACCATAAAGAGAAAATATATTAATCAAATTAATTAAACTTTCCGATAAAATTATTTTTTTGTGTATTTGTTTGTACCTCCGTGATATATATGCAAGCGATTTGTAATCAAAATTATAAAGGAAAAAAACAAGATTAATGATACATTACTGCATTTTGACATAGTAGATAGCTCCTATTGACTAATTAAGTCCCACTAGTTTGTCTAGATTCGTCAAGAATCAAATACAATTTTTCAATCCGGTGAAAAAGGAAAATTCACGGCCGTGCCCTTTTTCACCTTTTCCACTTTTAATTTCTTCGTTCACAAGAAACATTTAATACACACATATATTATTCTATACACATAAATATATATACATGTACCTATATATAATAGGTTTAATCAAATTTTTGATGTGTATTTTCTTTCTTCAAAAAAACATAATTTATTTAGTTATAATCTACCAAACCAAATTGTTATAAATTCTCACATTTATTCGAGAATATAAAACAAAACAAATGACAATAAATAATGGAAAAGAGTTTGATAAGTAATGGGAAAAAACCTCCATATTCATAACTGTACGGAATGGTCTTTTTAATAATGTAGATGTATGTTAATTAGTAGTTATTCAACACGATTAAGACACTGATTAATCCGGTAGAGAAAAAAAGTAGAACAAACAAACAAAAAATGAGTTTTTGAATCCCTAAAATAAGATTAATAATTTCCCCTATTTAGAAACTCGTAAGAAACAGAGAAGACAATAAACTACCACAAGCCTATTTTTTGTCTTTTCAACAGTTTCTCACTAGCCGAATTTCCCGCCAAGCCTCAGAAAACAGAGCAACCAAAATAACGAACTCTTAATTTGTCTTTACCGTTATAAATAATCCATCTCGGCAATAATGAAAAATTGCACACTCCTAAGGAGGCTACGTAACCTTCGAAGGAGGAGTCCATAAAACTCACAATCTCGTTTTCTTAGAAAGAACAACGAACAGCTCTAATTTTTTTAAACAAAAAAATCTGTAAGAAAACAAAATTTCTTCAGAGCTGTTCAAGTTCAAAAACAATTTGATAACATTGAAGACAACAAAAGGAAAAAGAATCTGTAAGAAAAAACGCAATTAAAATATGTCGTACGGATACGACGATGATTCCAAGAGGAAGAGGAGGTATGTTGTTATCTCAATCTGCTCTGTTCTTCTGATCTCGATGGTGGTCGCCGTTACAGTCGGCGTTACCCTCAACAAGAACGAAGGTAACGGTGACTCTGAAGGTAACGGACAGATAACGGCTTCCGTGAAGGCCGTTAAGGACGTTTGTGCACCAACGGATTACAAGAAGACTTGTGAAGACACTCTGATTAAGAACGGGAAGAACACGACGGACCCGATGGAGATGGTTAAGACGGCGTTTAGTGTTACGATGAAGCAGATCACAGATGCGGCTAAGAAGTCACAGACGATGATGGAGCTTCAGAAGGATCCGAGGACGAGGATGGCGCTTGATCAGTGCAAGGAGCTGATGGATTACGCGTTGGGCGAGCTTAGTAACTCTTTCGAGGAGCTTGGGAAGTTTGAGTTCCACAAGCTCGACGAGGCTTTGATCAATCTGAGGATTTGGCTCAGCGCGGCGATCAGCCATGAGGAGACTTGCCTTGAAGGGTTTCAAGGGACGCAAGGGAATGCGGGAGAGACGATGAAGAAAGCGTTGAAAACCGCTATTGAGTTGACCCACAATGGACTAGCCATCATCAGCGAAATGTCGAATTTCGTGGGCCAAATGCAGATTCCGGGGCTGAATAGCCGCCGGCTTCTGGCCCAAGATATCCCCTCGTGGGTTGACCAACGGGGGCGTAGGCTCCTGCAGGCTGCTGCCGCGTATTCCGATGCGAAGCCTGATATCGTGGTGGCCCAGGACGGAAGTGGTCAGTATGCGACGATCAACGACGCGTTGAAGAACGTCCCGAAGAAGAAGAACACGACTTTCGTGGTTCACATTAAGGCTGGAATCTACAAGGAATACGTTCAAGTGAACAAGAGCATGACACATCTCGTGTTCATCGGTGATGGTCCGGACAAAACCATCATTTCTGGCAACAAGAACTACAAGGACGGTATCACTACCTTCCGTACCGCCACTGTTGGTATGATATATTTTGATGATATTTACTCCTTAGCTTATAAAGTTTTAGAAGTCAAATATGTTGACGAACCAAATGGTTATTGCAGCGATCATTGGAGACTACTTCATTGCCAAGAACATTGGGTTCGAAAACACCGCTGGGGCAATAAAACATCAAGCGGTCGCGGTTAGGGTTCAATCAGATGAGGCAATATTCTTCAATTGTAGATTCGATGGTTACCAAGACACGCTCTACACTCACTCCCACCGTCAGTTCTTCCGCGATTGCACCATCTCAGGCACAATTGATTTCCTCTTTGGTGACGCGGCTGCTGTATTCCAGAACTGTACTTTGCTGGTGAGGAAGCCACTCCCAAACCAGGCATGCCCCATCACAGCCCACGGTCGTAAAGATCCGAGGGAATCTACCGGATTTGTGTTCCAAGGGTGCACAATTGCCGGCGAACCAGATTACTTAGCTGTCAAGGCAACTAGCAAAGCCTATCTCGGAAGGCCATGGAAAGAGTATTCAAGGACTATTATCATGAACAGTTTCATCCCTGATTTCATCCAGCCACAAGGATGGCAACCGTGGCTCGGAGACTTTGGCCTCCAAACATTGTTCTACTCCGAGGTCCAAAACACGGGACCAGGAGCAGCCCTTGCAAGCCGAGTTACTTGGCCTGGAATCAAGACATTGAGCAACGAAGATATCCTTAAGTTCACTCCAGCTCAGTACATCCAAAGTGACGTTTGGGTTCCGGGGAAAGGTGTTCCGTACACTCCTGGCCTTTTGGCTGGCAACCCAGCCGCCGCAACAACCACCCCGAGCGGCTCAGCTGCTCCGGGTTTCTCCTCCTTCAGCGACACAAGTGGTGCTGGCTCGGTTTCTCCAGCAGCTTCCCCAGAAGGTTCTATTCAAATGGCTTCAACGGAGAGCCCCGAGGTTACGATGGTTTCAAAGTCTACCTAAAAGATCCCATATAATGTGTTTTTTCTTACTCTAATTCACGAAAAACCTGAATTATTGATCTACCAAATTGTTGAGATTAATGTTTAGCTTTGTAAACTCATGTTTAATATCGCAGTACATTAAAGATGTTGTTTATAAATCAATTATAATTCCCATTTGTATGTAGATATTAGTTCACTAGTATAATGCGCGAGCTGTTTTAAATTTAAAGAATTTAATTTTTTCATCCACATATAGTATCATATACGAAACTAAAAGCTGCAATTAAAATGCTTATTTTTCCATCAACATTATAATACTGCAAATTTAGTTCACCTTTACTAGGTAAGACTCTGTTTCATAAATGATTTTATCAAAACTTCTAATTAAAAGTTATATTGAAGGAGAAAATTGCTAATAGCTTCTTTATATTTCTTATGAACCGCATTGTTTAAGCAAATATATAGTCTTATTGTCGGTAATAGAAATATAATTCAGAAAAAATAAATTAATTTCAAATTTCAATATTCGAAAACTTAAACAAACAAAATTAATGGTTTAGTAATAATTTTAAGTTTGATCCATCACTTTTCAATTTACGTATCTTAAAATTGAGTAATAATTTTTTGAAGATGTTAATTTCTCCCTCATTCGCTTGTATTTTCGTAATAAAAATGTCACTCAGCGTTATGTAAAAAGATAATGTCATTCAGTAAATTACCATTTATGAATCGAGACAAGCTTATGAAAACAGAGAGTTCGAAAGCTCTAATACACGTCAATAGAAACTAAAGCCATAAATGGTGAAACCTAAGTGTTTTCACCAAAAAGGCAAAAACTGAGTATTCTTATGTTTCTTTCATAGAAGAAAAATGATTTTTTTTCGGGAAACAGAAGTAGTTACACCTAACTTCATTTACTTCTGCATTCACTTTATCTCCGCCCTCTCATCTTTTAATTAAGATTTTTGTTTGGTGTAGCATATATTTTTGAACAAGTGGTGAAGTTCCTTTTGGGGATAACCAAAAATTAATATCTCGAGTTCTCGACTTCGAACAGATCTCTACCATGCAGTGATCAAATCGGCGGAAAAGAAGAGAGCATAGAAATTTTTACAAATATGTGACAAAATAGTAAGAGTTCTTGCACTCTTTTGAATTCTATTGCTTAGTTAAAAAAAAAAAAAAAACTTTGGATAACCCGTGTAGGAATATCCAAATACATTTCGACATATCAATCTTAATTAAACTGAGTCCATCTGAAAAGGATCAACATTTAATTTGGATTCCGTATTCTATTTATTTTTACCAATTCTTAACTCTAACCAATGAAATGATCCGGAAGATCTAGATATATAATTTTTTTATTTTTTTTGGGTTAACATAAAAATGGAGGCAATAAAAGAAAGTGGCTCCCAAGGCAATTTTGCATGCACACAATCGCAACTACCTATATCTCTATGATTTTACTTCAATGCATTTACTTCTCCTTCACCTCCAAATGGTTCTTCATCTTCACCAATTGGGGAGTAGTATAGATTTTTCAGACAAATTTTTAAAACGTTGTCGAAATACATTAAATACATTAATTTCGATAACGTTAAGGAAAAACTCAAAAAGTTATTTATATTAACTCAGATATATCTCTTCTTTTTATCTGTATGACTTTTGTTATTGCCATGTATATAACTAGCTAGACTAATTTACCGGAATACATAATTTAATTTTTTTCTTTATCTTGATTTTCTTCTAAAAAGGTATTTTATACTCAAATGACATGCAACCATCATGTAAATGCTAATTTATATATATAGACTTTAACTTGTAACAGTTAGCTATATAAGTATATTCAGATGATTAACTTGAAAAAGAAAAAGTATATTGCCTATTTTTCTATTTTTTTTCGCTGGTTTTGAGTCTTTTTTTCAACTTATGTTACCATTTAAAACTAGTATTACTGCCATCTAAAAAAGTAGGTAAGAAAACTAAATTAATTTCCTTTTAAGTTTTCTATTTATATAACAACCAAACGGACTCGATTACACAGCTTAAAACGTAAAACACATTCATAAATCCAAAAAAAAAGGAAGGAGAAGGAGAAATGGAAGGAATCGAGCATAGAATGGTGAGCGTCAATGGCATAACAATGCACATTGCCGAGAAAGGTCCCAAAGAAGGACCCTTGGTGCTTCTCCTCCACGGATTCCCTGATCTCTGGTACACGTGGCGACACCAGATTAGTGGGCTATCATCTCTAGGTTACCGTGCCGTAGCTCCAGACCTCCGTGGCTACGGAGACTCCGATTCTCCCGAGTCTTTCTCCGAGTACACGTGTCTTAACGTCGTTGGTGACCTCGTGGCTCTTCTGGACAGTGTTGCTGGAGATCAAGAGAAGGTGTTTCTGGTGGCTCATGATTGGGGAGCCATCATCGGATGGTTTCTCTGTTTGTTTCGACCAGAGAAGATCAAGGGTTTTGTGTGTTTGAGTGTTCCGTATAGACCAAGAAACCCTAAGGTCAAGCCTGTTGAAGGGTTTAAGGCTGTGTTTGGAGAGGATTACTACATTTGTAGATTTCAGGTTTTACATTTTGTTTCTTTCTTTATTTTATTTTCTTTATCTACAAACCCCACTTAAATCAAGTAAAATTGACCCGTAATCTCTGACCAATAGAATGTAATCACTGGGTTGACATAGTTTGATTGTATCCAATTGAGTTTCAGTTTGTTTTTTTTAAATGTGAATTTGCAGGAACCTGGGAAGATTGAAGGAGAGATTGCATGTGCAGATCCAAGAAGAGTTTTGAGGAACATCTTCACAGGGAGGAAACTTGGTCCGTCGATTTTACCAAAGGATAATCCCTTTGGGGCAAACACTAACCCTAACTGCGAAAACATTGAATTGCCTGAATGGTTTTCTAAGGAGGATCTCGATTTCTACGTCTCCAAATTCGAGAAGACAGGATTTACCGGTGGATTCAACTACTACAGAGCCATGGATCTGTAAGTTCTTAATACATAAATCTGTACTTAAAGGTTTATGTTAATTGGACGTTTGGTTAATATCAGGAATTGGGAGCTCACTGCACCATGGACCGGAGCTAAGATTCAAGTTCCGGTGAAGTTCATGACTGGTGATTTCGACATGGTTTACACCACACCGGGGATTAAAGAGTACATTCACGGAGGTGGGTTTGCTGCAGATGTTCCTAATCTTCAAGAGATCGTTGTGATTGAAGATGCTGGTCACTTCGTCAACCAAGAGAAACCTCAAGAGGTGACTGCTCACATCAATGACTTCTTCATCAAGCTTCCGGACAACAACAAAAGCTTTTAGGGTTCTTGTTTGCTTCTGTTATGTTAGTCTCTCAAAAACAATTTGGTTCTTGCATGTGTTGTTTAGACGAGATTATGAATAAGATTTGACATTAAGCTCATACAATGAACCCTGTAGCAACAAATGGAGAATTGATTCGATCTCAGCTTTAAAATCGATGGACCAACAAGCATGTTCTTGGTAATGTTGCATTGCTTCTCAGATAGCTTGTTCTCGTGTTGTTTAAAATTTAGACGAAAGATTATGAATAAAGTTTAACATAGTAAAGCTCAATGTGTAATAAGCACACAATGAATCCAGTAGAAACAAACACAAAATCATGTCTGAAACAGGCAAAGAAAACCAGAATTCTCTAACAAAAATCCGATTACGAAAGAGATTAAGAAGCAACAGTACTCCGGAATCAAGTTCCATGGCAGTGACACCTTCCTTAAACCTTGAATCCACGACTCTTCCTCCTTCCTCTGGCCTTCTCGAACTTCCTTCCCTTGGACCGAACATATGGCTTTGAGTGACTGTGTGGCACACCAGGAGCAGGACCGAAATGCTTCACAGCTTCACGTGAGTTCTTAGGACCTCTAAGAAGAACCTACACAAGAACAGTCAATGCTCATACATTATATCACACGAAGTTGAAAATGGAGAAGAGAGGTTTGGTTAAGAGAAATACCGTGTTCTGGCCCAACGGAGCTCTGAGGGCGAGCTGGTCAAATGTTAAGCATTCACCACCAGCTTTCTCAATGCGAGCTCTGGCTCTCTCTGTGAACCTCAAGGCAGTAACTTTGATAGCTGGAATATCGTGTACCCTCAAATCATCGGTTACAGTTCCAACCAAAACAGCAATCTTATCTTCCTATAATATCAAAACATGAAAAAGCACATTAAACTCATAGCATAGACAAAATATGGTCTAGATAAAAGATTCAATCAAACTTCGAACACATCCATGTTGCAGCCTAAGTTCGGATAAGCAGTCACCACTTTAGTTTCACAAATAAAAACTGATTCTAAAGAAATGGAAACTGAGTCATCGAAATGGAGCGTAAGAAGGGTCTCAACGAAATGGAACCTTGCCAGTCATGAATTCCACGAGCCTAGATAGAGAAAGAGGAGCTTTGTTGACTTTGCTCATGAAAAGCCTCTTCAATATCACTGCATTGAACTTGCTCTGTGTTCTCCTTACCAGAAACCGATAAAGCTGCAAAAATTCAAAACAAAAGTCCAAATCTCATCTTCAGTAAGATTCACCCACTTATAACCTCTTTAAAGGACAAAGATGGTTATTAAAGTTTTGACCTTGACAGTAAGCTTGAGGTAGACATCATCGGACTTGGGAGCTGTCCTTTTGGTCTTCTTGCTCTTACCTCCAGCGATCAGATCAATACCCTGCAAACACCACGAATTGATCTCAGAGTCAATATTGGAAACAAAATTCAAAGAATAACCCAATCCAGAATCCAATACCACAAATCCGAGAATTCACTCAATATCTACTTCAAACAAAAAGTTCTACATTCGAAACACAGAACCCATACTCAACACTAATCTTTAACAAGAGAGACGTTCAGAGACGGGGACTGAGAGGAAAACGGGAAGTACCATTGTAGCGTTCGGGAATGTGGTGCCGCCGCGGTCGAAGCTCTGCAGGAGAAGTGTAAAATTAGGGTTTTATAAGGATTTTTATATTAACGACTCTCGCTTCATTCTTAGGGTTTTCTTATTTCCATTATGGGCCCAAACTATAAGCCCAATACAATTTCAACTTCTATAATAAACGTTTGGAAGTTATAAGCCCTTTTTATTTCACATAAACATTTTGTCATATATTCTATTATGTCAATTTAATGTTTTTTAAGACGCTTTTTTTACCGACACATAACTATTGCAAGATTAGTTATACAACATTTTCATACGATAAATTATTGACGCCGTTTTGACAAAAACTGCTTATAAAAAGAATGAATTACTTAGTAAGTAGGTTTAGTATAGACTTCTTATGTTGTAAATTAATAAATAGGTTGTTGCATAATAATAATCATATTTATTGTTTTGTGGATTTTCATTTCAAAACCAATTGATAATAAATGGATTTTCATTTTCATATCACTTATATATTATTTCAAATCTCATTATATTTTTGATGTGCAATTACTAATTAACCGTAAGAAATCAAGGTTCAAATAAGTTTAACCTTTAGTGAGTTTATCAATTTTCTTTTATTCAACAATGTTCTTTTACTATTTGTGAAAAATAATGTATTTTTTGTAGTTATGAGGGTGGAACATGATGGGCACCCAAATCCGAATCCTAGTAATAATCTCACACGTATCCACAGACATAATACACACGTACATAAGTGCTTATCTAACCATAAAACCGAACTTTTCAAAAGACGCGGTTTCTGGCCCGACGACAAATTACCTGAATAAATAAATATCGTTATTAAAATGAGACTACTTACTTTGACCATTTCCAATGAGAATCCTCCACGTCTCATCACCGGCCACTACGAGTATTATTCTTGCCTTAGAAGGTTTCACTAATTACTCTTTATTCGTTTTTCCTTTTCTAGCTATTTTCAGATTTGACAACTTCCCTTTATAATCATTTTTTTTTGGTTAAGTTCTTTGGACAAACGAAAATCATTTGAAGTTGTTCTTTCTTTTCTTTTATCCAATCATTTTGGATCCATTAATTATCATATAAGCCTACCCAATGTTTACATTTAATTTATAGTTGAATTTAATATTATTTATTATCTTATGATTACCATCTGTAACCTTATTATGCAATGGTTCCAATTGAACTTGTTCCAATTATGCCTAGTTACATTTTTGACCGACTACTTCATTCTCTTAAATGTAAGCAATAGCCATTAAAAAACTGCGTTGAAATATAACTTCTCAAAATTTCTGGCAGGAGGAGAGAGAAGAGGACGACCTATCTGCACCATCTGTTTTTCTCCACCTCAATATTCTAAAAGCTGAAAGCTTTTTTCTCTTCTGAAATAAAGAAATTTATAATCTCTTAATTCGGATTCGTTCTATTCTAATCTTTGCCCATTTGATCCACTTCCCTCCTCTGAGTTTTAAGTCTAATTAAGATTTTTCTTCTGGTTTACTCCTTTGTTTTACCCTCTATTTTGTCTCTTTCATTCTCTCCCCTTTGTGTTTCCCGCATTTTCTCGGGAAAATCCAAGGGAAACAAAAAAGCTTGTGATTTTCTGATCGGCTCTTTATTAATCCTTAACCCGTAGACGACCCTTTGTTTCTCGCCTGATTTGGCGCAAACCCCTTGTGTTTAATTTTGGATTCTGGTGAGAAAAGTTGGGATCAGAGAAAGAATGATGACGACAATGGAAGGGATGATGGAGATGGGTGTGTTGGATGATATAATAAGGAGATTATTGGAAGGCAAAGGAGGGAAACAAGTTCAGCTTTCGGAGATCGAGATCCGTCAACTCTGCGTTAACGCCAGACAAATCTTCCTTTCTCAGCCCAATCTTCTCGAGCTCCATGCCCCCATTCGCATCTGCGGTCTCTCTCTCTCTATCCCCTTTCTATTTTCTCTCTCTTCATATGAGGATGATGATGGAAAATGTTGTGGCTATTAGGTTGTGATGATTTGGGTTTGAGTCGTATTGCACGATTGGGTGTTACTAATTAGGGGAAGTTTTTGCTGATTAAGGTTCCTTTATTCTTTAATTTCAAAACGTGTGTTTGAAGATTTTAGCATCTGTGTAATTGGGTATTTTACAATCAATCCTGTTATGTCGTTTCATATAGAAACTCGAAAGAAAAGTTTTGATTTTGACTGGATTTAGATTAAGGTTTTTGCATTATGCTCCTAAATCTGTTGATGCCTTATTCGTTGAGGTACTTATGGTTTGATTTTTAATCTCTAATCAGGTGATATCCATGGACAATACCAAGACCTTTTGAGGTTATTCGAATACGGAGGCTATCCTCCGTCTGCAAACTATCTCTTCCTCGGCGATTACGTTGATAGAGGCAAGCAAAGTCTTGAAACAATATGTTTACTCTTGGCCTACAAAATCCGTTACCCATCCAAGGTATTTCTCTTGAGAGGAAACCATGAAGACGCTAAGATCAACAGGATTTACGGATTCTATGACGAATGCAAACGGAGATTCAATGTACGGCTTTGGAAGATTTTCACCGACTGCTTCAATTGTTTGCCAGTAGCTGCTCTCATTGACGACAAGATCTTATGTATGCACGGCGGGTTATCACCAGAACTGGAAAATCTGGGGCAGATTCGAGAGATTCAGAGGCCTACAGAGATTCCAGACAATGGTCTTCTTTGTGATTTACTTTGGTCTGATCCTGATCAGAAGAGTGAAGGATGGTCTGATAGCGATCGAGGTATCTCATGCACGTTTGGAGCCGATGTAGTTGCTGAGTTCTTGGACAAGAATGATCTCGACCTCATTTGCCGAGGCCATCAGGTAAACAGGCTTCCCTAGAGATCAAACTTAGAACCAATTCTGTGTTTTTTCGTTCTTTAGAAATAATGCTTGACATTAGTTGAGATATTTTTATGAGAACGAATCAAGGTATTGACCCGCGAGGGACGTGTTTGCAGGTAGTGGAGGATGGGTACGAGTTTTTCGCAAAACGGAGATTAGTCACAATATTCTCAGCTCCAAACTACGGTGGAGAGTTTGACAATGCCGGTGCATTGTTGAGTGTGGACCAATCTCTCGTTTGCTCTTTTGAGATCCTGAAACCTGCCCCAGCTTCAAGCAGTAATCCTCTCAAGAAGGTTCGTGTCCACCAATGAATATAAGACCAAGAAGCCCTTTTTTCTGATAAAACAATTGGTTAACTAGGAACAACGGGTAGAAGAAATGACAAGCTTTGTTTTTTCTTTACGTTTTCTGTTTTATCAGGTACCGAAAATGGGCAAGTCTTGAAACTCAATAGAGCTTATTCCCTTGAGATTTGGTTTCACAAGCTCAAGCTAGGCTCTGTGCATTTCTTCAGATGTAGGTAAACTGCAATGGAGAAGAGAACCTACTTTACTTGGTCATCATCAAAGAAGAAGCATCTGTTAAAAAAAAAAAAAAAAAAAGAGAGAAAAAAAAAGAGAGAGAAAAAAAAAGTTNAAAGAGAGAGTAAACAAAAGTTGTTATCCAAATATTCTGTGTATAGTTGCAGAAACGTCTCTTTTCTGCTTCAGGAGATTTTCATCTCCTTTTGGTCTGTTTTTTTTTTTTTTTCAATGGTTATTCTTTTTACACCAAGTTTAAGTTAGAGTGCCTCTCCTCTTTTGCTATTTTATTTTCTTGTATCATCAAATTACCACATTTCTTAATCATTCCATATTGAAATGACTTTCATGGTTAGGCTCTTACTTTCTAAATCTTCTGTACAGTAAAAACAGTTTTGATTTACGATTGTTGCGTCGCCAAAACTCCCTATGGTTTCTTTCACCCAAATAGAGCAGTGAAATATCGGAATCAACTTGTGTTGGCCATTCTTAAGTTATGTAATAAACAAATAAATAAGTAACTTGTGTCGCTCGTCCGTCAGGTCTAAAAACGAACAAGTTGCTTAGCCTTTATGTTTCACCCAAATAGAGCAGTAACTTGTGTTGGCCATTCTTAAGTGGACTGGATTTGATGTCTAAACCGATTGGTCTCATTTATATTATACCGGAGAAATCTGATCCGAAATGGAACCGAAACTTTGCCACACAAAATCTAACACCCAATAACCCGAAATAACCGAATTATCTGAATCCTAGAGTGTTTCGTGTAGATCAAGTCATCAACTATTCTACATGGCTGCGTATATAATAAAGTAACATTAGACATTTCTATATAAAATTTCCAGAAAAACCATTCACATGGTTGAATTGAAACTATACTCAATACATATCTATGTAAGTTTTACAGAGCTTAATTATAGGTTATAATGGTATGCTAAAGAACTCGAAAAGAGTTAATCTTCTCTAAGGCATTTATAGACGTCGTATAAACATTTATGCAAAATTTCAACAACAACAAAAAAAACATTTATGCATATTCGCAAGATAAATGTTTACTAGTAAAAGACTTGGATAACTTTCACTCTGAATCGGGTGTTTTCTCCAAATTTCCGCCAGTATTTCTGAAGAAAACATAAAAGAAAAAAATGGTTAATGATATAAAAGATATTGATAAATGGTAAGATATGGTACATCATATTTTGTGAAGGAATGGCTGAGGATGAAGGAGACTGTGATGTCTCTGCCTCTGAAACTGGACTCCGTCCCTTGTTTATATCCGAAGATCAGAGAAGCTCGGAGGAAAGTGAGCCGTCAGATCGTAGGGATGCAGGAAATGCTTGATTCGATCTCGGAGACCAAAGTCGAGAATCAGTGGTGGTCTAACTACGATCGTCGGACAAGGTGGCGCGTGGCATCTGAACTGGTAAGAAGCGGTGGAGGAGAAAGACGGTGACGAAATTGAGAGATTCTGTGCTGTGCATCAGTATTTGGGTTTCAGATGTTTCGAGAGATTCCTCGGAGAATGATCCGGCGTACGATAGCATTTTTTTTTTTAAATCCGTCTAAGTTCTGTTAAATTTACTAACGTCCTTTAGTAAATATGTAAATGGAATACGCGCCGTCTTACAACAATGAAAACATCGCGTAGTTTTCCTATAAGCAAGGATCATCGAATCTTAGAGCATGATCAATTGAAAAACTTAGAAAAAGATCTTAGTTATTTTTTAATTATAAATTTAGAATTAAGAACTTTTCATAAAAACTTTATATTTAGGTGTTCCAAAGGAGAACTCTATTAGGGGTTCTTAAAAAAAAAAAAAACAATCGGTTTTTATCGAAAGAGAATAAAAAAATGTTTTTTTTTTTCTCATCCAAATTAATATGGATCAGACACGTGGCACATAAG